>QXTE01000438.1:1909-282927 GCA_003942145.1 Platysternon megacephalum
CCACAAAGACTTATTTTTCTCTCCTTCTGACAACTGATCACTCTCCTTATAATGTGTATGGTAAGATCCATTGTTTCATGTGTGTGTATATATATATATATATATCTTCCTTCTGTATTTTCCACTGCATGCATCCGATGAAGTGAGCTGTAGCCCACGAAAGCTTATGCTACAATAAATTTGTTAGTCTCTAAGGTGCCACAAGTACTCCTGTTCTTGGAGAGTTTTTGCATGGGCTTGCTTTAAGTCACGCGGATACATTTTCAGCCTCATAGCTATACACATGAAATTATAACCTATAACCTTACTATAATATTACTGTAACAATTACTATAACATCACTATAACAACCATGCTCAGTGCATTATGAGCCTTCCGAAGACACCCAACATGACAAACTTTGCATTGGATACCACACAATCATTTTATAAAGATGAACATGGGGGTGTAGGGTATTCCCCCAAGGTACAGAGCGTCACACTCATGTAATGACTGAAGATATATAGAAAGTTAGGTACAGAATGACACACACTATATGTACTGCTAGTACTATATGTACGATCACTGTTAACAGAGATTGCCTGAGTTCATGTCACACAGCAACTTCACTTATACAAAAGAGTGTGCAATTGATAAAATATCCCAAATACCATGTCTTTCACACGAAGAAGATAAACTCTGGTAAAACCTGACCCAATAGCCTTTGAAGTCATTGGAAAGACTCTCATTGGCTTCAACAGCCATTGGATCAGGACACAAATGGGGAGAGTACGGTAGTAAGCTCTTCAAATTTGTACAGTATCTAGCACTAAGGGATCCTCAAAGGGGCTTCTAGGCACTACTGAAATATAAACAATTACATCTGTAAACTAGAAACAAAACAGACATCGCTGTTATCAAAGGATTTTATTCACAGCTGTAAACATTCCTAAAACGGCCAAAAATGTAGTTATGCATAAGTATGAAATAGGCATAATTTGCATAAATTAAAACAGCAGGTGGTGTTCTAAGGATCTGCTAAAAAAAGCACCTTGACAATAAATCCCTGTAAAGAGAATGTTGTTTTGGAGCCAGGTGACCTGCATGCTGATTTGATGACGCAGGTGAAAAAAATAAGCTGTCCTATACCTTCTGTTGCATGCAGAGATTTTTGTAAATCCAATCTCTGTGGAAATCAAGTAGCCTGCACTAACTCCTCCACTTTGCGGTCTGAATATTATTAATATTTTGGATGTGGGCCACAAGAGGAAGAATTTGCATATCTACAATATTGATCGGAGGCTCTTAAATACAATAATCTTTTACCCTCTTTCCAGAGTCTCAGTAGCAAAAATACATCTTACCACCAGATTATACAGATCACAGAAACCAACAAATTGAAACATGCTGGACAGACATGGTCTCAAACTCTGAATCTTCTCTTGAATGTATGATTCTTTGCCAGGCTGTGTAAGGAGACAAGATTCAGAGAGGCTGTTCTTTTGGCTTTGCTATCCTAAAATTGTTTAGCTATTATACTTGTTAAAATGACTTCAGGGTAGGGTCAGTAGAGTCCTACTGTATTTATCACTAACGAAAGGTAATGTAGTTTGTGTGGATTCTAGGCTGGCACGTGAACGTTAACTAAACTACTAGCTGCTAATTTATATGTTGTTTATTAAGACGCATATGGGGGGTTGGGAGGGGATCTAGCTTTTTATTCCTTTGCTGTTTTTCTAATTCAGAGTTTTAGAAACTGATAGAATGAGAGCTTCAAGAGTGCAATTTGTTTACTCATTGATACAGAGGGAAGATCATGTTTCTTTTTCCATCAGTGGCCAGTGGATTTCATGTCATAAGTAGCTAGTTGAATATTTTTCGGATGAAACAATTTTCCTTTGGAATCTGCCATTTCATCAATTTCAAAAATGTCCATGGGAATTTCATTTTGTGGAAAAATTCAGAACTTTATATTTTTTGTTACAGTTCTGAATAGAAACTAATTTTGAAATTATGGAAATTTTCTATGAAATGGAAATCCCAGTTCCCACATAGCACTAATCATAAGATCAAAAAGTTCAAGGCCAGAACTGTCTATGTATTTGTTCTGTTCCTAGCAGTTTGGCCCTCTAAGTGCTACAGGAATGCAAAAAAAATTATTAATTGTGAAGGGGGGTGACTCATCATTTGAGCACCTCCTTGTGGCTGGGTGTAGCATAGTGACTCTGTACCCATTTGGCACCCCCCTAACAATGACTGCTCTGATCCTCTGGTGGTCCACCTATCCCCATGACTTGGCCCTTCAGCCAGGTCATAATTTAAATCTGCCCCTTCTGGGGTAGCAGTCCAACAAGTATATACTCTAAAAGGTCTTTAGCCCCAACTCCAAATGTCTGACCAGCACACCTCCTTCCCAGCATCCCTACAGAGTAATGGTAAGGTGGAATCAGCTGAAAAACAGCTCAAGAGACTGTTAGACAAGGCTGTTTCTTCTCATTCAAATCCCTTGTTAGCATTTTTGGCACACAGGAATGTCCCCTCACTGGGGTACCAAAACATGACTTCAATAGCTCAGACATAGGTCAGGGGTTTGTTACAGGAGTGGGTGGGTGAGATTCTGTGGCCTGCGTTGTGCAGGAGGTCAGACTAGACGATCATAATGGTCCCTTCTGACCTTAAAGTCTATGAGTCTAGCACAGGCACTGATGTCATGAAGGACCCAAACCCTGTTACCAAGGAGGGGAGACCTGTTGCAGCCAGAAGGATGGAAACACCAGACAGAGGAGATGGCCAACAATCAAAGAAAGCAGGCACTAGAATACTACAGGTCAGCCCAGGACCAACCAGCCCTGGAGACAAGCACTCCTGTAAGGATCCAGCCATTAGAGAGACACCAGAGGAGTCATGAGGGGTTCATGCAAGGTGACTAAACAAGAAGGGGTGACAATCTGTACCCTGTGTTCATTCCTTTTACAAGACTGCTTTGTACAAAATGTATCATACTGCGTAATGTATCATTTGAAAACTCATGATGTGCTGATCATTACTGTCCTAGTAAAATATGTGTGGCAACATTGCATGTAAAGATATAAGATTCCACTGTATGATATTATAAGGACATGTTCCAACATGTTCTAGTGGGCAGCCACAAACACGTTCCCCAGACACGCCTCAGTCAGGTGACAATAAGGTCAATTGGAGCACCACCTGATTAAGTGGCCATTCTTTGGCAGGAGAGAGAGTGTGGGCAAAAAAAAAATCTACATTTTGACAAAGAAGCAGCTTAATGTTCCTGGCCACACCCACTTTCTGTCTCCTGAATATCATCTGGAGATGATTGTTGTGCAAGAGAAAAGGCTATAAGAACAGAGGGCAGACGCCCCAAATCATCTCTCCCTTCCTCTCTACCCACAGCATCAACAACACCTGAAGAACAAAGGAAGCAGCATTGGACTGGAGAGGGGAAGATCCTGCCTGAAAGAGGTTTAGCCAATAAGACTGCTGGAACAGGTGGTGAGAGAAACCTTTGCTTTATATTCACTTAGCTTGTTAAGTTACGTGTTTTTTACCTTTTATTTCTTTGTAACCAATTCTGACTTATATGCCTCTGTGACAGTGGCCTCCTGCTGGCCATCCTGGGAATTAGCTCGGGGTTTGCCAGTACACCGTTCTCAGGTGGTGTCTCGCCCGTCGTCTCGTCTGTCTCCACCTCAGGACCCGCGTCGCTCCCCAAACCACGTCATCCTCTTCTGGACACTGCCCTCCAGCTATGCCCGCTCCACTGGCTTTCCCCCCCTTCTGGGGGACCGGCAGCTTCTGGTTCTATCACTCGACTCAGTGGCTCACTGCAGTTCTCAGTCTAGCCCCTTCCTCCAAGGGCAAACTGCAGCCTGCTTAGCCACTCTCATCACTGGCAAGTGGGGGGAAAAGACGGGGGCCCAGGCCTGCCCACTACTCTGGGCCCTGCCCAGGGACCTGCTAGCAGCAGCCACTTACTGCCCTCCTCCAACTCTCCTCTACTGCCAGCTTCCCTGGGCCACTTCCCCGTAGCCCCAGCGCCTTCTCTGCCCCTTTGTGTCAGGGCCCCAGTCTGGCAGTCGTCAACCTAGAGCTCCCCCAGCCTCCGCTGACCCTGCCCAGCCCTGCTCTATCTTGGGTGCTTCTTTCTCCAAGAGCCAGTTCTTCTCCCTTTGCCCTCCAGGGAGAGACTCAGGTGTTCTCTGCCCTGCAGCCTTCTTATAGGGCCCAGCCTGGCCCTTATAGGCTGCTTTCAAGCCTCCACTTGATTGGCTCCCAATAAGCCTTTTCATGATTGGCTGGGGCTCTGCACAGCCTCTCTGGCTTACTCCAACTCCTTCCATGCCAGAGTGGGGCAGCTGCCCTACTACAGCCTCATTACTTGCAGTCACTCAAAATCAATCTTTCTGTAGTTAATAAATTTATTTCATTGTTTTATCTAAACCAATATGTTTGTACTGAAGTGTTTGGGAAACTCCATTTGGGATAACAAGATTTGTGCATATCATTTTCTATTAATAAATGATGGACTTTATATGAGCTTATATTGTCCTGGAGGGTGCTGGGCGATACAAAAGGCACATTTCTGGGGAAAAGTCTGGGGCTGGGAGTTTGCTGGTGTAGCCCTGCAGTGCAATTCATGAGTAGCTAGTTCTAGCACTCATACAGTACAGCCAGGAGTGATTTACATGCTGGAGGCTGTGTGTGGGCAGACCAGAAGTGGTTGCTCTCACAGCAAAGCAGTGTAAAAGGCAGCCCAAGTTGAGAACTGAGGGGACACAGCTGTCTATCAGTCCAGATTGTATCCTAAGTAATATCTCAGAGGGACAAGTGATCTGAAGGAACAAAAGGCACAAGCCAGCAGACCCAACACCAAGAGAGAGCCTAAAGAGATCATCATAGACACCAGGGGAAGAGGGAATGTGGGGAGTTAAGCTGTAAGCAATTCAGCCACATGGACAGAGGAGGGCACAGGGTTTAATGAAATTTTTCTTGTTCAATTTAACCTGCATTCAGTTTCCCACTTTGTGAATGAAACACCTCGCACTACGGGTTCGAACACAGGGACCCTATAACTAGCAGCTAAGGTCTGTTCTACACAACTCCTTGTGCTGCCTCCCTAGGCTTCTACCTACCCAGCTGTGATGAACTGGGAATGTCTGTACAATTTATGAATTCTGTGTGAGATTATGAACCCTACATATCTATGTCCGGCTGTAAACTTTATTTTGAGTGTGTAGCCTTGACAAAGCCATGGAACACGGGTGAGGTCTGCAATTCAGTAGTGCCAATAATAAAAGGCCATCTTTGGACTGGCTTGGACAGCCAATGTGAGTACCCATTTAAAGACCAAAGTACTTAAACTCTCTCAGTCAGGGCTTGTCTACACTACAGAAGTTACAGCTACATCATAGTGCAGACACTTCCTACAGCAATAGAGAAGGGGTTTTGCTATCACTGTTGTTAATCCACTCCCTTTGGAGGTGGTAGCTAGATCAATGGAAGAATTTTTCCAGCAGTGTCCATGCCAGGGCTTGGGTTGGCTTAACTCCATATCCATAGCTAAGTCAACCAAACTTTTAGATGTAGGCCAGGCCTCAGATACTAAATGATCTAAAACCTGAACAGCTGCTTCAAGAGGGCATTGAGAACACAAACTCCAAGACTGCACACAGCTCTGAATAAAAAATAAAAATTAAAAAAACCATCTCCTTGCCAGTTCCTTCGACACTTGCCTTCAGGCAATGTTTGGGGAAATTAAAGCTTTTAAGGCTCAGTCTCTTGAATCACTAAAATAAAATTCTTCTTGTTAACATCTTTTCTCCTTTTAATGTAAAAATGTTATTTTACAGGAGAGAGTGTAATTAGAAATGAGGATTTTCAATTTTTTTAATAATGTATGAAGGTGCTCATAGTTAACGCTGTTTTGTTTATAAAACACACACACACACAGACACACACATACATACATACACACACACACACACATACATACACACACACATGGGGGGGGGAATGGATCACGTCTGGCTTTACTCTGCATACCACTGACCTGATCTGCAGTTATGGGCCAAGTTGAAAACAGTCACAAGCTAATGTACTCATGGTGTGTATGTGTGTGTACACATGTATACACACCCAGCCATCTGAATCTTTGAACCGTGCTAGCTTATGTTTTGTATCGCAATCAAATTAATCAGAATAATCACTTGTGTAAATTATATATCCCAAATTAATTAGAATTAACTAAGACATTTAAGACAGTAGTCTGATAAAAATTATTTACTCCTGGGGGAATTCTGTGCCAAAAAATAAAAAATTCTGCACACAGTATTTTAAAATTCTGAAAAGTTCTGCATATTTTATTTGTCAAAATAACACAATATAATCACACCAGCTTCATTTATTTTGGTAATTTATTTCAAAATACCTGTCAACGAGTATGTCTGTAACAATACAGACAACAAAAAAGATTCAGGAAATGTTTTTTGACAAATAGATTCCTTACAAGGCATATTAATACAGAACTCTGAGTAATAATTCATGTAAACTACAGTACAGAACTGTATTTCCCACATCCCTCAGAAGCAGTGCAAAGGCTAAGGGGAGTCAGGGATAATGGAGGTGCTGCGGGAGAGGGAAGTAATTGCTGGGAAGGAGCCTGGGTATGAACTTGAAGGGTTGTTGGGTATGGGTGGGAAAAGTATGGAACAGTGGGGGGTTTTGGGGTGTGGAGGGCGGGGAGGTATTGTTAGGGAGGGTCCCCCATGCAGACCCTGGCTGACCGTAGCCTCTCCCATTCAATCTGGCACATCTGCTCCTCTCCCCATGTGTCCCTGCACCCCCACGTGTCCTTGTACTCCCTGTCCACATGTCCCTCCACCCCCACTCAGACACCCCCTCCCCCGTCCTCATGTGTCTCTGTGCCCCCACTCAGCCACCCCCTTCTCCCTGTAGCTCTGCACCCCCTCCTCCTCTGTCCATGTGTCCCTGCACCCCCTCAGACAGCCCCCTCCCCTCATCTCCATGTGTCCCTGAACACCCTGTCCCTATGTGTCTCTGTGCCCCCACTCAGCCATCCCCCTTCCCTCTGTAGCTCTGCACACACACACCCGCCCATGTGGCCCTGCACCTCCACTTCCATTCAACCCCTGCCCCAGTCCGTCCTTCCCCACTAGCCCTTATGAGCCCCTGCCTGATCCCCCAGCACCCCGCACTATCTGTCTCCCCATATCCCCTGTCTCCTGTGCTGTGAAGAAGGCAGGCCCTTTCTCTTCCCTATCGTAGCTGGGGCTGGGCAGGAGCGGCTGCTCTGTTCTAGTGCCACAGCGCCCTCTGGTGTGAAAAAGGTGGAACTGTGGCAACTTTTCAGCAGAAGCTATTTTGTGCAAAAAAAATTATAAATATGCATGGCACATGAAATATGCACATGCAGAGAGGCGCAGAATTCCCCCTGGAATAAAAATTACAGACAGCAGTGGTGCAAAGAAATGGTAAAGGATTAAAATAAACTTTATCTGGTAAGGAGAGACAGGCAATATGGATTAGAAGGGTCTCACCCAACTGAGATGAGATTATGTGAACAGACAGAGAAGATCTGTGTTACTATAGGTCTGCACTGCAATTGGAAGTGTGACTGCAGCACATGTAGACATACTCTAGCTAGCACAGATACCAACAGCAATGAAGCTGTGGCAGCATGCACTATCACCAGAGTGCCAGGCAGGCTTGTCCAACCTGCACTGACGCTCATGTTGCCACAGCTTCACTGCTATTGGACCCATGATACCTACATTAACACTAGCTCAGGATGCCTACACATGCTGTAATCTCACACCCTGACTGCAGTTTAGACATACCCTCGGGTGAGAAGAGGGAGCAGGAAGGATATAAAGCAGCAATGTCCATGAGAGTAAGCTGCAGCAAATCTTGTAAAGACAAGGAGGTCAGCTCTGAATTGCTTTCTAACATGGGAAATCAATAAAGTTGTTTCAGATGTATTTCTTTGTGTTCCTGAGAAGGTGGACACTTAGGGCATGAAAAGCAGGAACTTGGTGATAGCATAAAGGATGGAATTGAAATAAACATTATGTGAGGGGAGAAAGACATGTTGGATGATTCCAGCAGAAGTGGCGTTGAGGACAATGTGGTGAAGACAGTGATCAACTGATATACAGATATAGATGAGCTGGAGTAGTCCAGGGTTAAGATGAATGCCAAAGAGGCCAAAGACAATGAGGCAGATCTTCAGCCTCCCGTTTTTTAGATGGTACTTTAATGACAACATGCTTATCAAATATTACTGAGAACCTTGCACCATGACTAGGGCTGACTGTGTGGAGTGCATCATCTCAGGAATAAAGCAACAAGGTAACACAGGGCATGTCTACACTGCAGTACAAGTCCAGGCTCAGATTCAGGCCTGAGGCCAAATCCCCCTTCCATCTACAACAGAAATCTTTCAGGCTCAGACCCAGGGTCGTAGGACACTGCAGGGCTGGAGTGTTCGAACCTGAGGAGACTTTTGATGCCTTTCCCTTGAGGAATGGCCTGCCACAGAACCGTCAGCAGACATGAAAGGAACAGAAGTCACCCTGGAGCCTGGTAGGGTTCTGGCTCCAGTTTAATGTTTATTAATATAGGATTTCCATTCAATGCAAAAGTCATTACAAGCCCAAAGTAGAACAGGTATCCGCTAATGGTGGATTGTATGCCAATGCCGTGGCACCCTCCCAGCCTCACCCCACCAAGTGGAATTTAAAATGGTGACTGGGAAATGCAAACAGTAAAATTACCTTGAAAATGAATTTTTACTGGAAAGGCACAGATTTTTGCTAGAACATTCCTATTTCTTAAAAATGATAACCTTATATTGCCAGGCCTGTAAATACGTCACTCTGTAACCACCCAACTGTGTAATGAGCTGTCTGGAAACAGTGGACTGTAAGCGGGGGGGAGGGGAGGAGGTGGAAATGTTTTCACTTAGAAATCTAGTCCATTTCAGGTAAAGGCAGTCCATGTAGTCCATAGGTGACAAAATTGTTTGTCCCAAATACAACTGGGGTTTGAAATTGTGTCCAGAAATATGCTGGGAGGGGAAGGGGGATTCAGTCCAGAAACAGCTTAGAAAACTTCATGGCTGGGTGGCCCATGCATTCAAGCCCTATGAGCAGCTGGGCATGGCAACTTTGCCCCATGCAGTCCTCCATATTGACCCCGTCTCCCCTGGATGCCTCCACTACTCTCCCCCGGCACCAAGTGCACAACATATGTGGAAGGAAGGGAAAGGAGAACGGAGGTCAGGAGACATGAAATGGTCGGGGGGGGGGGTTCTATTTTGTACATGGTTTCACCATTTGCACTTGTTCATGCACTTTTTATTTTTGAACCTGTTGTTACTGATGTTTTAGTGTGGTAATGGCAGCTGGCCTGACTGGCAATGGGTGAATGTTGTACTTTTCTAATATGTGTCTATAAATAAAGTTCCTTATTTCATCAAGAGAGTTTATTGCTATCACTGCTTCACATTGTACATTACCTTTATTATTTGAAACACACAAACACAACTTTGGGGACAACTGGGAATTAGTAAGCAAGCACTATTTCACAATACAGTTAGCTACATCAATCCATACTGTGAATTAACCCCCTCCACATGTGATAAGCAGTCAGGTCATTCCTAAGTACAGAGCATATAAATCAACCCTCCCCCTACTGAGGAGGTGAAGCACTGAAACCCCCACAATCAATCAGCCCCTTCCCCCACCCCCTACAAGCCCATTCATAAATATACTATTCTCCTTCTTCCATTGGGCCATGCAAATCCATAAGGTGGGGGCACAAAGCATCCCTGATGTCCATTGCCCAGGTGGATCCAGCTCCAGCTGTGGTAGGTGCACTTTCTTGCTGAGGGTACAGATTCAGCAGCCCCTCACTGTCATATGTCAATTCGGGGGTGGGGTGGGGTGGGGGGGGGAATGGATCACGTCTGGCTTTACAAAGATCGTGAAGAACACAGCATGCCACAGTAATGCACACAGCATTGATGATACTGGAATCCAAATGGGTCTGTAGGCATCTCCAGTGGGATTTCAATCTGCCAAGAGCACATTCAACAACCATTCTACACCTGCTGAGAGTATAATTGAACCGGCTTTGCCAGGGCCTCTGATATCAGGGTATGGTTTCATAAGCTAAGACAAAAGGGTTTTTCAGGGTCCCCCAGAATAACCATGGGGACAGTAATGCTGTTTATGACACTGTCATTGGGTGGGAATAGTGTCCCAGCCTGTCCATGAATGTAGACCCCCACGAGCAGCCTCATGAACTTTTCCAGTGCAACCCACATCAACAGTCATAAATCAACCTCTGTGGTCCACAAGGGCCTGCATAGCAATGGAATAGTGCCCCTTGCAGCTTAGAAACTCATGCGCCTTGAGGAAGGCAAACATGGGCATGAGTCCCATCAGTGGCCCCAGCACAATTTGGTAACCTCATTCTCTGAAAGCCAGCAATTACCTCAGGAATATCTTTTATGCCCGCCACTTTAGGGTAAACCACATGCCTGACTGCCTCAGAAACCTCTGCCACCACTTTACGCAACGTGACTTCCCACCACCAAACTGGCTGGCAATGGTCCTGTGGCAGTCTGGGGTAGCCATCCTAGATGTTTATAGCAACCCGCTTCTGGACCAGCGTGGCAGTCCTCATGCATGTGTCTTTACACTGAAGGGTCAGGGCAAGCTGTTCACAAAGCTCCAGAAATGTAGCTTTCTTCATGTGAAAGTTCTGGACTCACTGCTGGTCTTCCTATGTCTGCAACGCCATGTGGGCCCACCAGTCTGTGCTTGTAGCACTGCTCCAGAAGCACCGGAAAATGTGGAGGGCATCAGTGGCTATACCGAATGTCATAAGCAGCATCAGCCAGTGCGAGTCTGCCATGCCTGGGTACTTCTCCTCCTTCTGCTCCAGCATAAGCTCTGTCAGATGCCTTTGGTGGGTCAGAAAATGCCACTGAGATCTCCACCAGTGTCTCACAGAAGCTCTGCCCATTTCCTGAAACAAGAGTGAAAACACAAGTGAGCAGTTCTTCAAATGGTTCCTCTGTCACATTGCTAGCCGCAGTAGCTGAGAGCACACAGAGCAAAATGACAGCTGATCAGGCTGTATTGGTGGGCTGTTCAAACTTCCTGTAACATGCAGGGCAGACAGTCAAGTTTTTTCACACTGCGCCATGGTCAAAGGACTAGAGCAGCCACTGACCTCGGAACCAAAAGTAGGAGTGAGCTGATAAGGTTTGTGGATGACACAAAGTTGGGAGGTATTGCCAATTCGGAAAAGGATCGGGATATCCTGCAGGGAGCTTTGGATGAGCTTGTAAACTGGGGTGAAAGGAATAGGATGAAATGTAATAGTGAGAAGTGTAAGGTTATGCATTTAGGGATGACTAACCAGAATTTTAGTTATAAGCTGGGAACGCATCAGTTGGAAGTAACGGAAGAGGAGAAGGCCCTCGGAGTCCTGGTTGATCGCAGGATTACTATGAGTCGGCAATGTGACGTGGCCGTAAAAAAAGCTAATGCGGTCTTGGGATGCATTAGGAGAGGTATTTCTAGTAGCGACAAGGAGGTGCTAGTCGCGTTATACAAGGCATTGGTGAGACCTCATTTGGAGTACTGTGTGCAGTTCTGGTCTCCCATGTTTAAGAAGGATGAATTCAAACTGGAACGGGTACAAAGAAGGGCCACTAGGATGATCCAAGGAATGGAAAGACTGTCGTATGAAAGGAGACTTGAGGAGCTTGGTTTGTTTACCTTAACCAAAAGAAGGCCGAGGGGAGAGATGATTGCTCTCTTTAAATATATCAGAGGGATAAATACCAGGGAGGGAGAGGAATTATTTCAGCTCAGTACTAATGTGGACACGAGAACAAATGGATATAAATTGGCCGTAGGAAAGTTTAGGCTTGAAATTAGACGAAGGTTTCTAACCATCAGAGGAGTGAAGTTCTGGAACAGCCTTCTGAGGGAAACAGTGGGGGCGAAAGACCTCTCTGGCTTTAAGATTAAGCTTGATAAGTTTATGGAGGGGATGGTTTGATGGGATAACGGGATCTTAGTCAATAGGTCAATAACATGCCATCACTGGTAATTGGTACCAAGGGTCTATGATGGGATATTATAAGTCTTTTTCCTGAGTGTCTGGCTGGAGAGTCTTGCCCGCATGCTCGGGGCTCAGCTGATCGCCATATTTTGGGTCGGGAAGGAATTTTCCTCCAGGGTAGATTGGCAGAGGCCCTGGAGCTTTTTCGCCTTCCTCCACAGCATGGGGCAGTGGTCGCTTGATGGAGGATTCTCTGCAACTTGAAGTCTTTAAATCATGATATGGGGACTTCAACAGCTGAGTCAGGGGAGAGAATTATTCCAGGAATGGGTGGGTCAGCTTTTGTGGCCTGCATCAGGCAGGGGGTCAGACTAGATGATCATAATGGTCCCTTCTGACCTTAAAGTCTATGAGTCTATGAGTCTATGTTGGGAAGGGGATAGGGAGTCTGTGATATGGTTGGTTTAACTCAGGTCTGTGTGCTGCAGAATGGACACCAGAGCCCCAGGTTTGAGTTCAGGTTAGAAAATGCTTAACTTTAGGATTGACAATCAGTGTAGATTCTCAAGCATTGGCTTCTCTAACCCAGGGTCTGCTGAATTGAGTCCTACTAACCCAAGTCTTTACAGTGCAGTGTAGACATACCCATACAGAGAGACAGCCACATTCACTTTCCTGGTGCACTCCATTAACTTCATACATCAGTTTTCTTTGGGAAAATACCATGGTGCTTTGCTGTTTCAGTACAAAGAACATCTAGAGTTTGTGTTATGCTTCCCATAGTAGAAGGAAAGGTGGCAGCAATTTTTCCTAGTGGATGTGTTTGCCAATCCTAAAATGTTTGTACTTTATTTTGCAAAAGTGTATCTATAACCATTTTCCCTTCATGAAACTACTACAGTGCCACAATTCTGTCACACTAATTCAGTACCATATTTGTAACAATCTGTGCAGCCCCGTGTGATAATTTCAGATGTATATGATTTCAGTCCCCATTATAGAATGATTATGTAAGCATTCCAGCCACATCTGCTGGTAGGGAGGAAAGCTATTGTCAACATTTAGAGATGTGGGCTGTGTTGCTGTGGCAACAGCAGCTGAGCCAGCACTCTGGTCACTACAACTCTAATTAATTACTCTAGAGTAGACCTCATGAAGAAGAGCTGTGCCTAATCCATGGATGGGGAAGAGCTTAGGTGAATGAAGAGGCTAATTAGACCCGTAGGCAGGTGATACAAAAGGCACAGTAAGGCAGTGAGAAGGGGAAAGCAGGAGAGAGAATATGAATGAATGAGACTCTCAAGAGCTGAGAGCTCCCTAGAATCATAGGCATACGGCTATATAGTGTGTAAGGTTGGTAGAAATGAATATTGTAAACAAACTGCATGGAGTGTCTTACCAGCAGAAGGTCTCTGGGCTGTTTGTGGCTTGAAGAGAGGCAGGAGCAAGTCCACCCTGCCACATGGCCCGTGGCATGTGTACCTGGATAACATATTTTAATGTCTGTGCAAGTTATCACTACACTCATTGGGGCCTGATTCTTCATTGCCTTACAACCTATGCAGTGTTTTACACATGTGCAAAGTGGGTGTCAAGCAGTACCAAGTCAGAATTCTCTACTCACATAAACTGATGTCAGCATTTTAACCCATTTTCCAAAGGTATAAAAGGGTACACAATGTGCTAAGCAGTGGAGAACCAACCCCTTTATAGCAAATGTGTACTATTACCTAGCTATAGAACAGATTATTATTCAAAACCCAGTACAATACAGGTATGACAGCATCCTGCTGTGACAAGCATCGTGATACTTTTTACCTTTAAAAAGATCCTGTTTTACATTCCAGAATTCTAAACATGTGTTATTTTTTCCCCTTGCAATCAAAACACCACTTTTAATATTCTAACTCTGTTGTCCCTTCAATCCATGGTTATGTGTGTGAGGTAGACTCATTGTCTCTCTCCTTGGGAGTGCACATTGAAGCATTGTGATGTACAGGGGTAGGTGTGCATCCATGCTGGGTAAGTGACACATGCAATCATTATGGGACACAAATTACGTCTTAGCGAACACGTTTGCTAGAAAAGCTTTGACATTCCTCATACTGAACATAAACACGTAAGCCCATCTCATTCTATTGATTATTTTAATCCACATGAGCACCTACCAGTATAAATAAGTAACAAGTCCATTTATTCATGTCTGAACACTCGTGATATTATACCAGAATTTTTGGAAGTCTTCTTGAACCATTGCTGTCTTCACACATTCAGCAGCTGAGCTCCCAGGGATCCACAGCACCCCATCTATCCATCTCCTCCCTGGTCATCCCCTGCTACAATGACCCACCCCCATTCCTTCCATGATAACTTTCCATCTCTGCACCTGAGGTAACCAAAGTACTACGCTCATGCCTGTTGATTTCTGAGAGCACAGTTTGCTTCTCTCCAGCAATATAAGCTAACATAAGCGTTCATCTTCTTTTCCATCCAGAAGATAAGCAAGAGTCTTCGCCAGCACCACATCTCAAAGGCTTCAATTTTCCTTTTGTTAGCCACATTAGTTTACCAGTATTCAGCTCCATAAGTTGTAATTGGAAAATTAAGCTTTTCACCAGTCAAACCTTCATACATTTCGAGCTGCCATGGCTTCCCAACAGTTTCATAAGGGAGTCTATGGCTGAGTGAGCCATCCCTAGTCATCTTCCGATTTCTTTGGACAGACTTCTTGGTTGCATATGTATGGTACCAGATAATGACTTTAGTTTAATGTACTCTACAAGTTGACTGTTAATTATGATGTCTGCTTGCATCTCGTTTTTCAGTGATTGTTTCAATGTACATGCATTTCATTTTTGCCACATTCTATATTACATGCTAACTGTTTTTAGAAACTCTAATGTTCATTGCATTGCATCGATGGCTGTGGTAAAGAGCATCGTATGATCAGCATGTCTGAGGTCAGTTAAGAGGTATCCACAAATGGAAATCCCAGTTTCTCCTACTTTATCAAAACTTTCCAGGGTTTGTCTCATTTAGTGTGTATGTTAAAAAGACCTGGGGACAGAATGCACCCTTGTCTCATGCCCTGTCACTGTCTGCTGTTTGTACCATGGTCATAAATAGTATGCACTAATTACCATAGAGTTGAATCTTTGGTAAACTTAGTAGTCAACTGCTGCCAATTGTGCACAATTAGTAACTGATGTCAGATAATGCAAAACATGCTAATATCTTTAGGAACGAGGGAAGGCTTTTATATATGCTAAGCAGGCAATGGTTTTGATTTCAGCGCTTTTCATTTTGCATCGGACTAAGTAAAGGATAACATTTTCAAAAGCACCTAAGTCCCAATTTCAAAAGGGTGTTAGGCACTTAGGAACCTAAATCTCAGACACTTTTGAGAATGGGACTTCAAAAAGTGCTTAAAGTGACTTGGGTACTTCTGAACATTTTATCCAGAGTAGATATTTGGAAAACAGTTTTTACAAATGAGAATTGGACAAAAAAACATTATTTTAGTACATTAATGTTTTCAGGAACTCAGTTGCGAGACAAAGTTTCATCATAACAACAAACAATGCAATCATGAGGTGGCATAAACAAGAAAGTTTTATGCAGCAAAACAAACTTCCAAACCTGCTACTGTCAAGGAAGCACATTGGTGTATGTTACCCTAGAGACTTACATCTGCACTCAGTACGCCTGTAATCTGAAGATTAGTCAGTGTTTATTTAAACAGCCCCTCAGAATCTAGCAAAAGATGACATGAATACATCTATTCTGTGGTCTGCTGCACTTCATTTCTTGCACAGATATGTGCTAAGCAGAACTATTTACTTCTAAGTGTACATGCATGAGAAGAAACCTGTAAGGCAGAGATCGGCAACCTTTCGCACGTGGCTCACCAGGATAAGCACCCTGGCGGGCTGGGCCAGGCCAATTTGTTTACCTGCTGCGTCCGCAGGTTCGGCCAATCGCAGCTCCCACTGGCCGCGGTTCGCCATCCCAGGCCAATGGGGGCGGAGGGAAGTGGCAACCAGCACTTCCTCGCCCCGCGCGGCTTCCCGCCGCCCCCATTGGCCTGGAGCAGCAAACCGCCGCCAGTGGGAGCCGCGATCAGCCGAACCTGCGGACGCAGCAGGTAAACAAACTGGCCCGGCCTGCCAGGGTGCTTACCCTGACAAGCCGCGTGCCAAAGGTTGCTGATCCCTGCTGTAAGGATTCATGCATGGGAGTGGGAGGGCAACTAAGTTAGGCAATGGCATGTAGCCTAAATTTTGCATCCTGTCTGATGAAAACAGAGTATGTTTTGTGGCTCTAGATCCATTCATTCTAAAACAAACTGATTTTACAGTGCTGATGGCCTGCTACACACTAAGCAGTCCATCTTAATTTTCTGTGTCTCTGATGCCCTCCTGATGGGTGGATATCAATTTTGTTTTAGCAACTGATTATATAAGGTAGTTAGCCTACCCACTGGCCATATTTTGTACATTTTTGTACTTTTCTTTTTGGGTTCCATAAAACCACTGCAATCTGTTGGCCTTCACCTCCATCCTCTCATCAGGCAGTTACTGAATATACACATTTAGCTCACCTAAAATTATTTGCGCTATCCAAGTAAGTATAACACATCTAGGTTCATTTTTTCTGCTCCGTCTATTTGCAGCCATTATCACAGAGACATCTTCACTAGAAACTGTGATGTAGTTATCACTTTCATAAAACAAAGGAAGCAATATTACATCCTACATTCTTTTCTTTCGTTGTTTTTACTGGTACAGTCACAACCTGTGAACTGCTAAAGCAACAAGTAGCAGCAACATCATTGTTGAAACACCATAAATCTTACATTTGTGAACATAATCTAAAAGTCAATCTTTGATAGTAAGAATTTAGTTTTTCCCCACTTTTTTATTATTAGGTTAGTGCCAATATGTGCTATGGATTGTACAAACAGACAAACACACAGCCACTGTGCCAAACTATTTTTTTCAAGTTTATACATTCCACTCAGCATGATCAACAGGGATCCTAGCTTCCCGTGATAGAAAAAAATTCCCTGATAAACAAACATAAAAATCTGCATTTTTCCGTGATTTAAAATGAAACACTGAACATTAGTTTCCCAGGCCACAATATATATATACATATCAGTTGAATGCAATGTTTTATTGGTATTTTTACCATTTTTAAGATGACAGCCCGAGACCAGCCATGTGGGGCTGACAGCCGAAGCCCTGCCCATTCTCCTGTTTATCTGAATTTTTGATTATCTGATCTGGCCCCAATTAGATCAGATAAACAGGGTTCTATTGTATATATTTTTATTTTTTCACAAAATGTAAATACTAAAGAGTCTCTATAAAAACGCAAATTCCACATTTTTCCATGGCAAATGGATTTCTAGCATCCCTAATGATCAATAAGGCTGAATATTATTCATGATTGTTAAGACAGTAAATAGTATCAGAAAGATTCTCATTTTGCAAGGGAAGATGAAACAGAATTTGCTATTACCACTCATATTAATTTTGTTAGCTTGGTTATATTATTCCTTCCTGTGCCACTCTCTGCCAGATAAACTTGCTGTGCATTTACTTTTGCAGATATGAGCGAGAGAGAGAGAGAGAGAGAGACCCAGCACACTGTGGTTAGGGTGAATGCCTGATTGTCTTTATTTCCTGTTTAAACAGACTCTTCCCTGCTTGCTATATGGACCCTAGTGGCCTCCATGAATAGAGGCTGTAAATAATCACAACTAAAACCACTTCTCCCTTTGTGAAGATGGGTGATAAAATTTTTATCCAACTTTTCATTAAAGAGCAACATATAACAGGAAAGAAATATGAATACAGAACAAGAATAAACAGCCCTATGAAGGAGGGAATAGGCTGCCTGAACCTTCAGCTTTATTAAGGGATTTGTTTTGCCCTTTTAAGATATTTGGCTACTACTCTTCTGACTGTCTTGAATTCTCAGGATATTATGTAATCCTCCAGGAATGCAGGAGACTGTCTTTCACTAACTGGCTATCTCCTCTCAAGGAGAGGATGCAGAGGACATACTGGCAGTTCTATTAGGTTCAGTCTTGCACCACAATTGTCAGTGTTATATTAACATCAGACTGGGAGGCAGGAAATACAATAGTTTTTCCGGGCCTTGTGTATTTTTAAAAAGACACAGTATTCCTACAGCAATTAACTTCTTGGGGGGGGGGGGAGGCAGCCTGCTTGCATTACACATGCTATCTAGCCAAAATGACTTGATATTTGTGTTTTTTAAATCTAGACCAGAGAGTCCAGTTTTATCCCAAAGTCACATATTATAGATTAATCAGAAAACCCCGTAAGGCACAGGTACGTTGTAAACACAATGCACTTGATTCTGATCTCTGTCCTCAGTTTTACACTGAGCTAACACCTGTGACTTATGTGGAGCTACTCATGAATTACATTGGTTTATGTAAGATCAGAATCAGAACCACTGACAAACAGTTGGACTGAGTCACTATCACTAAATAAGGGCATGTCTACACTAGAAACTGTACATTGACCTGTGTTAGGTCGACTTACAGCCACTGCACTGCGGTGGTTCATGTCCACACTACCCTCCTTCTGACAGAGGTGCACATCCTCACCAGGAACGCTTCCACCAACTTAAGAGAGGCAGTGTGGGGGGCTGAGACAGGGCCGGATTAACTTTTTGTGGGCCCGGCGCCAAACATATTTGTGGGGCCCCTGTGGAATGATTGTAAAAGACAGGAGATTGACACAGAAATTGTCTTTGACACAGCACATAGCTGCACAGGTTTTATTAACAATGGCTACATAAAGTGGTACACATTAATACTTGCTATGTAATATACAAATTACTTATCTGAAGCAAGACTAGTATGAAGANAGCGCCAAACCTATTTGTGGGGCCCCTGTGGAATGATTGTAAAAAACAAAAAATTGACACAGAAATTGTCTTTGACACAGCACATAGCTGCACAGGTTTTATTAACAATAGCTACATGAAGTGGTTTCGTTGAGTAAGTTACTCACATTAATACTTGCTATGTAATATACAAATTACTTATCTGAAGCAAGACTAGTATGAAGAATGAGACTGTAAATAAAATGCATGAACGTTTTCTTCAGATTTTTCGACGTGCCTTTGCTGCAGCAAACGTTTCAATTAAACTAGAGAAAGAAGTCTATAGAGTTTACCATCTCCGATTCAATGGATAACAGAGTAAGACTGTTAAGTCTTTCTTGAACCATTGTAGCACGTAAAGCACTTTTTATCCTTTTTAAATGTGAAAAAGATCTTTCACCACTGCAGTTTGAGACTGGTAGTGTCAGGCCTTTAGCACCATTATAAACCCGGTACTGAGCTGAGAGTCTGGGCTGTCTGCTCCACACACAGCTCCCTGCCAGGAGCCCGGCTACCCTCAGGTTCTTGACTCCCTGCTGCTGGGAACTCGGCTGCCCCCCAGGCTCTCGGCTCTCCACGGCAGCCAAACTCCCAGCTGAGAACTCCACACCCAGCTCCTGGGAGCCTCCAAGCAGCTGCCAGGCTCCCTGCAGGGAGCAGGGTGCCTCTGGACAGCTGCAGAGTTGCACCCACCCAGTTCCCCACTCCGAGCCAGGCTGCACCCTGTGACTGCACTGAGGCTCCCAGCTGCGGTGAGGAACTGAAAGCCCAGGCGGCAGCCATACTCCATGCGGTGGGAAGCCAAGAGCTTCTGGTCAGCAGCCCAGCTGGCAGCAGGGAACAGGCAGCCCAGTCAGTAGCTGGACTGGGAGCCAGGAGCAGTGAGCCAAGGGGCAGCCAGGCTCTGAGTGGGGAGCAGAGCAGGGAGCAGGGGCGTGGGAGCGGGGAGCGTGGGGGCAGTCAGGTTCTAGCTGTAGCCCCGCACTCGCCCCGGTGACAGACCAGCTTTCATGTCTATTTCACGGCTCTAGCCAACAGCCGATGTAAGTACCACAGTGTCTACACTGCATTGCCCTAACTACACCAACATAAGCCCTATGCCTCTCATGGAGGTGGAGTTATTATGTCGGTGTAATAGGACACAGTAGTACATCGGCGGGAACAAGCCTGTAGTGTGTACTCTGACATAATTGGGTTGACATAAGCTGCCTGTAGTTTACACTAAGCCTAAGCTGTGTCTTGAGTTCCTTGAATTTTGTCCTGATATACTTGAAAGTAGTATTGATTTTCTTCACTTTCATATGCTTTCTGAAAGAAGTTTGTGGATATTCCAAAACTGTGGCTGAAAATGTGACCATGATGCTGTGACAATGCAGCAATGGCTCATTATTACAAAACAGAATGAACGCCACAGTGCACTGCAGTCACGTTTGTGACAAAGTGCTGAGAGGTAGCAGGACAGCCATCACTCTGATCACTTAGCCACCAATCATCTCCCCTGGAGACGTCTGACTGGGGATGTGCCAGTTAATTGACTGATCAGGTGGGGAGGCTGGATGAGCCAATTAGTTCATCAGCTGAGGGATATGGGAAGGACACAGGAAGGAAGTACTGTGGAGGAGGATGATCTGGCCTAGTATGGTCAGAGATCTTAAAGAAGAGAGATCTCTGTTTCTGATTGGCCTTGTGAGAAAGGGCTAAATTGTAAGTGTAAATAATTTGCTGCATGACATGGTATTGGTGATGGGAATATAAAATAAATCACACGAAGTTGCCACTAATGGACAGAATCTGAGAGGTTTCTGGGGCATTAGGACAGCGACAGAGCATGCCCCATCACAGTGATTGATAATGGACTTTTAAAAATATAACTATGTTGACTCATGAAAAAAGGAGAATGTGAGCATATGGCCCTAAGGAAAATGTTTGCTTAGAGACAGTTCTGTCTGTCTATATTTTCATGCAATATATATCACTGCGGTATCTGAGTATCTCCCAAAATGATGACATGAACTCACACAGCTATATTTCTCTTTCTCTCCTCTTCATTTTGACTGGACTTAGTTGCTTGTTCTTGGTGGTGGTGGTGTGGGACAGCTTGGTTGAAAAAGTGCATTTGCATTTTGTTCTGAAGGCACTGAGGTTCATGATCAACCCAATATCTTCCAGGGTCAGATTTCAAATTCATGCATGAGCCAGCTCTGTTTCTTGCGCATGAATTTCACTCATAAGGCTGATAGCTTCATTGTACCCAGCGCAGCAAGCGCGTGCCTGGGGTAGCAAGCCGCAGGGGGCGGCCTGCTGGTCACTGTGGGGGCGGCAGTCAGGGAGCCTTCGGTGGCATGCCTGCAGGAGGTCTGCCGGTCCCGCGGCTTCGGCGGCAATTTGGCAGCAGGGAGGCCGAAGCCGCGGGACTGGCAGACCTCCCGCAGGCATGCCGCCGAATCCGCGTTTCCAGCGGACCTCCCACAGGCGCGCCGCCTGACTGCCGTGCTTGGGGCGGCAAAATACATAGAACTGCCCCTGATTGTACCAGTGTCTCATGACAGTAGCTGATCATGATCATGAGATCTCATGATCACATAGGGTGAGGTGGCTCCTCCAACAATTAAGCCTAGTGCCAAGGATAATTTTGGAGATGATGACAAAAACCTTGAATTTTACCCACTATTCAGAGGGAAACACTCATGATAAAAGGGTTGTTGTGATGTGCTCTCAACTGCCTATGTTGCTGAATGGTCAGGCTGTCTGTGTTTCAAACAAGCTGTAGTTTTTTTTGAGGTTGACTTTTTCCTGCTCAGGTACTGAGCCGTAAAGTAATTAAGACTGGTGTTTATGTGTGTGCGGATCACTGTGGTTAGGTCAGAATCCAGCTGAAGGGGATAGAGTCTTCATGCCAGCTGTAGACTAAAAATGACATTTTTCATAGCCTTTTGGCTGTCCAGCATTGAGAAATTCAGGGGGACAGCCAGGCTGCTTACTATCTTAAGAACGTGAGGACAGGCTCACACTTTTAATGGATGTTAGAGCATCTCCCCACCAGCATCAGCATAGCCTTTTGCACATACAGCTTCAGCCAGCTGTTCTTCATCCATTTGCTCATTGCATGAAGCTCTTAGGTATGTCTATACTTTGAGCTGGAGGTTTAATTCCCAGATCAAGGAAACATACCTGTGCTAGCTCTGTTTTGAGAATAGGGCATAGCTATGGCCATGCAAGCAGCAGGAGGGACTGGCCACCCTGAGTATGTGCCTAGCATCTTGGACAGGATCAGACTCAGGGCACTAACAAGAACTAAGACTCTATGTGCAGCTCAAAACTGTTGCAGCATTACTCCTTGAAGTTCCTGTTTCTGCTTTCCTGCCTCCCAGTGTATGTCTACACTTGGAGCCAGGGGTGTGAGTCTCAGCTCAAAGGAGACATATCTCCACTAGCTCGGACAGAGTTAGCATGCTAAAAATAGAGCATAGCCACAGCAGCACAAGCAGCAGGAGGGTTAGCTGCCCTAAGTACATGCCTACCATCTTGGATGGGTCCTGGTGGTTAGACCCTCCCGTCACTTGCACTGCTGCAGCCATGCTATCTTCAGTGCACTAGCTAGATCAGAGCTAGCATGGGTATGTCTCCTCAAGCTGAGAATCACACCCCCTAGCGCCAACTGTAGACATACCCGTAGCCCTGATACTCAACAGATTAAAGTGTAAATACAACAAGAGTTATCCTCTAATTGAACACTACATAGTGATTTTAGGGTACATTTTTATGACACTGACTTCTCGGCCCACATTTTGAGATCCATCTGGATAAATAATGGCATTACTCATAGGCACTTTGAAAGTACATCACCTTGCTGAGTCACATTTTAATATCTATCCATCCCTCTGATGTGCAATCTTGCTTTGAGTAAATGTCATCTGTGAGAAATTGCACTTATTGGATGAACATCAATAAAGTCTTAAAATTAAATAACCATATAATAATGATGATTATGGTAGTTCAACACACAGTTCCTTAAATGTGAATTTTCCATAAGTGACAGGGTTTACCAAAAAAAAAGCCATCCAAAGCTCAATGGATCAACAGGGCATGTTTGTAAATATTTTAAAGTACTGATTGAATACAGTAGTTTCATTTCTAAATTACATGGTGCCTTTTGCAAAATAATTCTGCAAAACAGAATCTTCCTGTAAATTTGCAAAAGTATTAACTGTGAAACTGTAGTTCTCAACAAGACTTATTTTTTAAAGCTTGTAATTTCATGTGTCTTGTCACTGTCATTGTATATGAGTTTTGTAAGCAGAGAAAGAGGCCAGAGAGCAGATTTCCCAAGTACTATAAGTGTCTTTTTCTAATTAAAATGAAGTTTACATTGCTGATGCAGCTAGTAAAGTGATATTCCTTGGAAAAATCACATCTGACAAAATGTCTGGTACCAGGAGCTACTAAATCAGATTACATTTAAAATGGAATAATTTGTTCTTTGCTACTATGAATCACATGAGTGTCTGAAAAGGCTAAATTAATTTGAAGGGATCTTGGAACTGCTAATTAGGCAGCTTTCTGATATGCCAGCAAGTGACTTGCTCTTTAAGCAGAGTTAGACTCATTCAGAGTTTTCCTGATTGGTAGACTGAAGACACTGGGGACAAAGGAGAAGATTTTAACATAAAATTCCTGTGGTATGAACAATTTAAAGATCAAAAGAGTTTTTTTATGTTCATACAATTTTGGTTTTGGATTGAATGCTCTTTGTTTAATCAAATCTGAAGTTCCTTCATTTGACAAAACTTTCCTTTGTTTCAGTATGACACTAAACTGCTGTGACATTACTAAAAATATTCTGGATCAGATTGTGATCCAGTTGCTCACCTTGGGCCTACTCATGTGATTAGCTACACACCAGTGCATAAAATGGGGTAAAATAGGCCCACTTCACCCACTCTACCAGAGCATAAGGGAGCACTTAAATTGGTCCAACTTTCTCAGCAGGGAACTGTGGGGCAAAAAATGGTAATTTTAATGGTTGGACACCAAGTAATTTTATTTTAAAAGCTACTAAATAATATTTAGTTTAGAGAAACATGAAATGACAGGCCAGCTCTTACTAATTGTTTCTCTTACTGCCAACTAAGTGGTATGGCTTCCGCTATTTTAGTCAGAGGGGTTCCACTATCTATCTTTGGGGAGACCATGATCAAAGCCAAGTAAAACAATTACAATTGCTAGCCATGGCTATTTCAGTATTAAAGAAATGAAAAGAAAACATTAAACTAACACAAATGATAAACTGGTTACTTTGGTTACAATCTCTTCTGTACGTCTCTCTCTGGAGAGCTTTTAACAGAGATTACACCCTTGAAAGTGAACCTGTCACTTTTCTCTTGCAAAGTTGACACCAAGGTCTTATTTCCCAAAATTATTGTGACGCTAGCTGCCTTAGAAATCTAAGATATATTAAGGTTTATAGCTGAGCAAAAGAACTTTGTTTAAGGAAAGTTGGATCCTGTTGGTTGTTAATAATCAGATAGTTTATAACTGGGCAAAGTAGGCAATCTTAACTAAATCATATGAAATTGAAGAAAATATTTCAGTTACTTAGAAGAATCCGTTTAAGGAGCTGTCTTGAGACAAGCCAATTATGAATATTAAGAATCTTAAATCCAATTAAATCTCACTGTTTCTCTCTATACTAATGTTTAGCCCTTGTCTCCTCTCCAGGAATACACGGTCTAACCACTTGTTAATTATCAGGAGAAACTGTTAGTATTTTAAGTGAAACAGTACTTTCATATCCCAATTAAATCATTACAAGAGTTTTAAATCGAATCCCTTGGCAGTGTCTAAATTAGTCTTCTCTCACTAAGCCATGTGGAAGTTTTGAAGAGGTTTTCCTGGGGTTGGTGTCTTTTTGAGTCTTCTCTGTTTTTCTTAGCTGGCTGCAGCAACTTCCATGTAAAGAGGAATAGAATGAGTTGCGGTATGCCTCACTTCAGAAGATTTGGGTGGGGTTTTTTTTATATTCTTCTCCTTCCTATTTCCAAGAAATTATATGAAAACACACCTATTCCATTCTTGTTTAGATTCAAAGTGGGTTGCTGTCACTCTTTCATTGTCTCCATGCTTTCAGGGTTTACTTAGGTGACATCTTCAGCTCCTGAATATGCAGTCTGCCTTTAATTGCCTTTGTTTTTTCCTGTGGTGAGAAAGCATGAGAACTTTCAAAGTTAGGTTAATTCTCTTCTTATTTAGTCCATTTTCTGAGATTCTTTCACTTTTCTTAGTTTGACAGAAAATGAAGTTCTGTCTTCAAAAATGTGCAAACACTCCTGTTCCTCATCTATTTCTCCAAAGTCTTTTTAAATTAAATAACTCTTATAAAGTCTTTAAGCTTAAATAATTAAAAAGTTGTTGATTCTGATAACAATTTTTTAGAGATGATTCTTGTCTTCCGGAGTTGGGTGAGGGTTTGCTTGTGCATGCCAGTAATTAATTAATTCCCCTTTAATCTCAGAAGAAGCTTATGCATCTTAAGCATTAGAGAAACAGCAATGGTTTTCACCTTTAAATGCTTGCAGTGGCTGAGGGTCACGTCATGTTGCTGCAGCAGCTGAACAGGGCCTGGGGCCATGTGTCTCTGGGCGGCCCTGCTGTGGCTGAGTGGTCTGTTGCCATGGCTGCCACAGGAGTGCACTGCTTCCTGTGTCCTGCTGCACCCCTCCTCCTCTGCCTGCTTCAGGTGGGGTGAGGAGAAGGGCTTGTGGGGCTTCAACTATGGGTATGCCCAGTGGCCCTGCAGGTGCCCAATCCAGGAGCTGCTTTGAGGGTGCCAGGTGGCGTGCTCAGTCCCTTCCCCCTGCCCTTGGGGTGGACAGCTGGACATAGGTAGTAGGGGTGCCCTCCCATGGGCATAGGAGGGACCCAGCCCTGCCCTACTGGAGGCACTGAGAGTAGTGGCCTCAGAGGTGGGTGAGGGTTCATTTGGGGAGCTTTGCTAGGGAACTGTGAGCCTGGGATTGTTGCCTCCTGGGGAAGAATGTGTTCAGTCTTCACAGGAATGGAGATTGGGTGAGGACCGATGGCCTGCAACCAATGTGCATAATAGTTGTGGGATAAGGGACACAGCTGGGCAGGAGCCAGGACTGTGGCTGAGACAGTTTGCTTTGCGAATGGTGGTGAGTCATCAGTATATTGACCCCCTAGCTGTGTTCGGTGAGATACTCCTCATCTGATGCAGCGGTAGCCATGGTCAAGGAGTGTGGCCCTGGGGTGACTTTAGCTAAATGTGACATCAAGTCTGCATTCCAGTTGCTTCCAGCGCATCTCAGACTTTAATTTGCTTGCTTTTCAGTTTGAAGCCATTACTATTTTGATAAAGCCATGCCCGTGGGGTGCCCGGCGTCGTGTGCTGCTTACGAAAGAGTCACTTCCATGTTGGAGTGAGTGACAGTGCACTGTTTTATGATGTAGGCCAGTCTTGTGCACAATCTAACTGACTTCTTATCTGCAGCAGGACTAGGGACAGACAGCAGGAAGTACTTGCCTCAGGCATTCCAGAACCCAGGTAAGTGCCTTGGGATTCCTTCTCCTCACTTTAAAAAAAAAAAAAAAAAAAAAATTGCCCAAAGTCTTAACATTACTTGGGCATTGAACTGGGTGCAGTTTGAGGTGTTTCTAGATTATCTGCAGAGATGTTGGAATCAGTCAGGACACTGATATGGGATCTCAAAGGGGCAAAGAAAATTACACTGTGAGAACTATGGCATGAGGCCACCTAAACTTTGTGTGCTCGGTGGTGGCTCCTGGTTATATGCCAGGGCTACGTCATCTGTATTTCCCCTTACGAGTTCATCAAGGGCTCTCATGCTTAGGCTTCCAGCTCCCCAGCCATTGCCTCTCTTGGGTGGAGATCTACATTTCACTCCTTTTTGCCTGGTATATATCCTGGCTGAACAGTTCCCTGCCTTCACTGTGTTATTCCCAGCAGACAGGCGCTGCTGAAACAGATCTACTTGAAGCAGACCTCTTACCCCCAGGTACTTCCTGGGAAATCCACTTCACACATATTGTTCCAAAGAGCCCTTTCGGGGGACCTCACATTGACATTAGGCAAGTCCCTAGAAAAGTTACATACCTTCCTAGAACAACACAAACAATGGCATTTTTTAATACAATGGTCCCTAAAAGGTATTAAACCTAATTAAGGTTTATCTTAATTCCATAAGATTTATCCAGGATATAGCAGGATACTGTCAGACTATCACATCTCCCCCTATAAAGAAGTGGGTGTAGCTAGGGTGCTGACTAGCACCCTGGGGAAACCTACTGACTTACTGCCTGGACAGGTTATGAGAATAGGCCACTTCCCCCTTGATTGAATTGGCCTAATTAGCACTGACCCCTCATTTGGTAAGGCAACTCCCATCTTTTCATGTGCTGTAATATATATATATTGCTTACTGTTTGTCACTCCATGCATCTGATGAAGTGGGTTTTAGCCCACAAAAGCTTATGCCCAAATAAATTCGTTAGTCTCTAAGGTGCCACAAGGGCTCTTCGTTGTTTTTGCTGATACAGACTAACACAACTACCACTCTGAAACCTGAAGAGACATTGAGACTGCCCATGTATTTTTGCTGGCAAACCTTGATATTTCCTTTAGTATCAGAGTAACGTTGTTCGCCCGCCCCCAGAGAGACACTGGCCTAGTGAACTGAGAAATATGCAGTAATCAGCTATATTTCCTACTATGATATTTTGGTCATTGTAGAACAGTTATGAAATAGAGAAACAGTCTACAGAGTGTGGGAGGGTCATTTTTTAAGGAATGCACTTTTAATAACAATGTTTCCCTATCTTTGTAAAGTGCTTTGAGCTCTATGGATGACCAGGTCAATACTAGGGTGACCAGCTGTCCCAATTTTATAGAGACAGTCCCGATTTTTGGGCATTTTTCTCATATTGGCTCCTATTACCCCCCCCACACACACACACCCCATGTCCTGATTTTTCACATTTGCTGTCTGGTCACCCTAGTCAATAAAGAGTGCTAAGAGTTACTGATTACTGCTAAAACTGACAAGACATTAGGTTGTTTCCTTACAATTCTGAGTACTAAGAAGTCAGTTAACATCACTCACTAACTAAATAGATTACATTTATTTCCTTTACTATAAAGTACTTGTAAAAAATTTCCTATTGTTTCTTCTTTTATTCGGAGTATCGTCTTACCTGCAGCAAAGTGGTCTTGATAGTGTTAACTTGGTTACCTAGAATATTGTGGGATGGAGCCCTGCTCCACTCCCTCCTACTTCCTGTTTTGTAAGTGGGCATCTCTCTCCCCCTTCCCCCCCCCCCCCCCCCCCCCCCCCCCNTGTAGTGCTGCAGTTGAATAAAGCAGCAAGTTCCCACCCTGCAGAACTGTGAGTAGAGAGTTTGTTTTTGCTGAACTGAATGGTCCCTGTACAAAATTACCTAACTATATTCACAAGGGGATAAAAAGACAAATGTACTTTTAGATCCAAATTAAACCCCAAAGAAGCACTGCTGAATAGGGAAGAGGCACGGGTTCTGGTGGTAGGAGTCAGAGGTCAAGAATAACTAGGCAAAAGGCTATGGCATGAAATGGGGAAGAGGCCCAAACAAGGGCCATAATGAAGGCAAGGCAGAATTGTTCTATTCTTGAGTCTGAGGAGGAGGCATGTGTATCTGGTGCAGAAAGAGAAAAGGATGAAAGAATATTTGTTCTTTGGTCCAGGCTACAATTTTCATTTGGGTTAGTTGATGTCAAAACACAATTAGAAATTGTGAGACAGACCGGCCTCAGAGGATAATTCCTAAATTTGCAAACCACCTCAGTGCACAGAGAAAATCCCACTCAAGTACAGAGATGCCAGTAGGTCAAGGTGTTCCTTCCATGCCATTTTATACTTTCATAGAATCATAGAGCCCTAGGGTCAGAAGGGACCGCAAGGATCATCTAGTCTAACCCCCTGCCAAGATGCAGGATTTGTTGTGTCTAAAATTATGCTTTAATTATGTTCACTGGATTATTTTGATGCAGGCCTTTTACATTTTTCATTATACTGTCTGTGTACTTGTAGAATGATTAAAGATGAGCAACACAGATCAAATTAAAAATATTTTAGGTGAACTTTCTAGGAGCTTAATTATTCAGAAATTGTCTCTGCTCTGTGGCCCTGAGCCTGCAAACGCTTATGCGTTTTAGTAACTCTGCTCGTCTGATGAGTTTTATTGGAGACTAAAGTTACTCGTGTGGTTTCAGGAGCTGGCACTATAAATGTAGATAAACCAGGGCTGAGTTTGGCTAGTGTAAGTGAAGGCAACTTCTTTTTTTAAGTCAATCTGAGTTCTCTCTTGCTGCTTCTAGGGCTGAATTCAGCCCACTATGCTCAAGGAATTGATATGTTCTGACTAGCTCAAAAATATAATTAACGGTTGAAAGGGAATTGTAGGGGAATTTATAATTTAGACTATTAGCGAGAGCAATTTGACCTTAGTAGTTGGCTTGGTGTGATTTGCTTGACAATTCAATTTGAAGATAAAACACTTCTAGCAAATATGAGGCCAGAGTAAAATATTTCAAGAAATTACTCTGATTTGGATTCAGATACCATTACATTGTTTAGGATACATTTTAATAGTACAAAGTTTTGACAGGCTTGTATCCCCCACAAAAAAGGCTCAGTTAAGTAATTATAACCCTTATACAAAACACACATCAAGATCATTACCGTTAAAAAGAATAACTAAGCATTAAAAAGTATTGAAAGTACCATTTAATTTAATTTTAATTAAATTAAATATTAGATTACCCTTACAGTTCATGCATGTGGTTAAAGAATATAGTGACGTGAAATTTCACCTTACACATTCCAACAACAAATGTAACACCTAAGACTCTAGAACAGGGGTCGGCAACCTTTCAGAAGTGATGTGCCGAGTCTTCATTTATTCACTCTAATTTAAGGTTTCGCGTGCCAGTCATACATTTTAACGTTTTTAGAAGGTCTCTTTCTATAAGTCTATAATATATAACTAAACTATTGGTGTATGTAAAGTAAATAAGGTTTTTAAAATGTTTAAGAAGCTTCATTTAAATTTAAATTAAAATGCAGAGCCCCCCAGACCAGTGTCCAGGACCCGGGCAGTGTGAGTGCCACTGAAAATCAGCTCGCGTGCCGCCTTCGGCACACGTGCCATAGGTTGCCTACCCCTGCTCTAGAATTACTGCATCTACACAGGGAAGTGAGAGTGTTTGATGGTACTCAGAGAGCCTGCAGAATTTAGCAGCTCCACTCTGCTACTGGTAGGCAGAAGTAGCTCCTCACCAGACTGAACTCCTTAAACGGTTATATTTGAAAAAGCAAAATGCACATTTTAAGTGCATCAAGTTTTGTTGATGCTTGAAATGCTAAACTGGTCGAGTTGTAAGCTGATTTACTTGTACAAATATAAAATATTAAGCAGTTCAGTAGGGTCAGGACCATCATTAACTATCAGTGCCCTATAGAAATGAGTTGCCTGATTCATTTTAATAGCCACACCCCTATCAGGTAAACACAGGTGCACCCCTATAGAGAAGCACCAAACAGCCTTCATGGGTCCTCAAAAATAAGTCTGAGCTATGCAGGATGAAACTACCCTAAATTAAGATTCCTGGGAGAAATCCCAAATCTCTCTTCCTCGATTACTGACATAAAGTGACTCTCTCACTCCATGCATGAATGTAAGCTCAGTGCTGCTCATAGCAATGCTTATGAAAGTTTGCAGTGTATGAATGATCTTATTTTCATACAATATTTAAGCCTAATTTTGAAGCCAGAAATTGTTTTATCTGAGTGACTGGGCACACAGAATATCCCATATTAAGTAAATAGAATTTTACATGAGCAGAGATGTGAGAAAATTCTCTTTGAGAAAAAACAAACAAACATATATAAACTGCAGCCAGCTTACATTTTTTCTGACTTTTTAATTGGTGTCTTGCAGTATCTTTGAAAGAATTTCTACCCTCAATGACACTTCACTGAGAATGAGAAATCTTCCCCTATTTATTTTAATAAGGGGGACAGCTGTTTAATAGCATCTGTTATATTATTTATATTATCATCTTCTCCATACTGACCTCTAGTTTAAGGATGGTGGTAGAAATAATGGACAGGTATTTTGATTTCGTGTATTTTTGTAGCACTGTCTTAAAAAAAAGAAAAACTGAGAAAATAAAAAACGAACTTCCTGAACAAAGGCACAGCTCCTGCCTACACATAGCCAAAATAAAATCGAATTGTTATCTCTCTACATACAACCCGTTAAATAGGTTTGCTTTTGTGGAAGTTCCTTCATCCACAATGAGGAGTGTTCTGCCTCCAGTCCTGAAAACAAGGCACTCAGAAGCTAATTGATAAATGGGGTCACTGAAACACAGAGAGCTGCGCCCAAAGTCCTACAGCAGGTCAGTCACAGAACCAGGAAACTACCTAGGACTGAAATCCAGTTGAAGTGCTACTAAAATCAATGGAAGTTTAGCCAGTGACTTCAGTGGGGCCAGGATTCCCCCCCAGGTGTTTGGACTTGCTGTATCCACTGGGCTATGTTTGTTTAAATGACTGAGTTATAGGAATGAGTAAGCAGACAATTTTGTTTCTGTAATCTATAATCCTCCTTTCTCCACACCTTTCCTCATTCCTAGTGCATATTATAACTTCACTTGTCTAGTTTACTCCCCAGTTCTGCAAGTAGATTGCCGAACACAAGCTCCTGTGGGTATGTCTACATTGCAACTGGGAGATGGGACTCCCAGCACAGGCAGGCAGACTCATGCTGGCTCACCTCAAACTAGCAAGCTAGCACAATCAGTGGGGATGTTGCAGCACGGCCAGCGGCTTGGACTAGCCACCCAAGTCCGCCTCTCTGACCACCTGGGTCCAAGCACAGGCAGCTAGCCCATGCCACCACTTGGGCCACAACGTCCACATTGATATTTTTAGCACACTTGCTCAAGCTGAGCTAGCATGAGCCTGCCAGCCCACTTTGGGAATCGTACTGCTCAGCTATACCCTACGCTTTCAATGGGACTTCACATGCATTCAGGTCCCTTTGCTAACACATCCACTTGCAAAACTGGGACCTTGGACTGTGAACTTTTTAGGGAAGGGATTTATTTTCTCTGAAACCTCTAGCGTATTTGTGGGTGAGATAAAAGAAATATTTTCTCACTGTTAAAAAGTAGGTAAACATCAAATTCTGAAGAATATTTAGCCTACATACAACAATGCCACATAGATATGCAGCTATAATGAGAGCTTTTTATATGCTACTTATACAGTAAATAGAAAGTATGCATAGCAAACAAGCTTCTCTTCCAAACACAAATCTTGGGACATAATGCCTCCCAAATCATGTAGGTGATATTGATTTGAAAGCAGATCTGTCATGAAACTGACATGGACTGGTCAAAGGAATTGTTTGAACTTTTCTATGATAAAATGGATTCAACACCTTTCCCCTTTGTTATTTCCTGTGAGGAGAAAGTTGTTGACTTGTAACTCAGCAGTTAATGCTTATTTGATCAAAGGTTCATGTTACCATGACAGCACAGTGGCACCAATCTTTCCTGTGAAAGACGAGTGAACTGTTTGGGACTAGAGGATGCCTTTTAAAAATTCTAATTTTAGCTCAAGTAATTCATCATTATCCTCGCCACTTTTTAAGGTTTTATTGGCATTCTACTAAATGCATTAAAGAGAGTGGTTTCCTGCCATCTAGTGTAAAGTAGTATTGGTGCTTAGAAAAAGAAAGGAAACTGACACATGTGAACTGATGACTGTGAGACATTTCATGACTGTCAAATTAATAACTTTCACTTATTAATTTCTCATTGAATAGCACTTTTGTGTGAGTCACTTCCAATTTGTAGTTTGAACTGGATAACCTATACATTTCTGGTGGTAAAGGTTGTCTATTCTAGTCAACGGTGGGTGACTTTTGATGTGAGAAGAAAAGTCTGTTAAAATATTCCTAGTGGTAGCCAATTATGCCCATTCTCCTCTCACATTTTACACACAGGTGAATGTGTGGATTCTGAATGGTATAGACATATGATTACATGTGAAATTATTAAACTAGCACATTTATTAATTACACCCCATAAAATAAAGGGGCCCTCAGCAACATAGCTATTACTTCCACTTAATTAACAAAAGAAAAACACATTACTGAAGAAACTATTCAGTACAATTCTTGAGAAAAAGCTTCTAGAATAAATTTCTCCCCTCTTCCTTTCTTCTCCCTTCCCCCCACTACACCCCAACCTTAATCTAGAAGGAATGCACTTCTTATTTTAGAAGGAAAATGTTATCAGCTTGCTGGACAGGTACAGATCCTCTTGCTCTCATATCTCCAATGTGACTATTCTGTAGTGGTAAGGTGTTATTTTGATGCATCAGAAACCATGAAGAGATTAGCTTTCATGGTTGAGATTCATTTCATTGGAGATGTGAAACAATACTAGTCTTTTCTTCTTAGCTACAGTATATTTGGCTCTTTGCTGCAGGGATTGTGCCATAATCCATAGCTCAAAAAGGAACATTGGCATGCTGGAAAAGTGTGCATCCCATAGTTAAGCAAACACATTCATTTTTCACCAGGTTGTGTTCATATCCCATATGCTGCTATTTTCATAGCCTGATAACATGTTGGAAACCAAGAAATAGTACTGGTCCTATGGACTGCTTTGATTAATGACAACCTTTTTTCTAAGGTGGCTATGCCCTTATTTCTTTTCTCAAAGCAACAGAATGAAAAACAACCTAATCAACTGAAGTTCATAGCAATACTTTACTGCAACATACTTTCTGGAGATTAAAGTGTGGTAAATTTAGAAGTATTTTACACTGCCTTTATAGCGCAGACAGTCAGTCAAAGTTAGGAAACTACTAATCCAAACACTGCGAGCACTAATAATGAAAGATGGGCTTGAACCAAAAGCCCAAACTCCTTAGCTGAACTTGTGAGTAGAGTTCTGAATTTGAACCAAGATCAAGATTTGAATTTCCTGGCTGGTTTCTTTCTATATAACAGTCTGATCAAAACCCTGGATCCAAAAACCCCAGAAGGAATTCTAGATCTTCAACCTGCTGCTTGGACTCATCTCTGTTACTAACATTTGTAGTTTTGCAAATTAAATTGATAGGAATAATTAAACTTCTGACTTCAGGGCATGAGAAGATAAATCAGGGGACCAAGAAGAAATTCTTTCCCACTACCACGATGTGTAACATTGCATAATTGTCATGTGTATTATACGGAAGGGATGTTGCCTTTATCTAAAGCTGAACATTGCTGAATGTATGCTGAATTATATGGACCAATGGTTTAATCCACAACAGAAATTTACAGGATCCGAGGAAAGCAATTTTGATTAGTATCTATGAGATGCATGTACCAATGAAGCCAATTCTGACTCCTTTAAGAACAGATGATCCCAAAGCTCAAACACTGATGCCATTCAAACTTCCTGGGTTTGAATGCAATGAAGAATAAATCACTTTCCCTGATTCAGGCAAGGTTTTGTATATGTGACAGGAATATTAAAAACAGATCTTATTTGTGCTGTGACCACTACAGAATTCTTCTTCCTCTGCATTTAAGTTTTGAGAAGAATAACGAACTGTCAGGGGACCAAAAAAATTATAAAAGGTATACAGAGACAAAAGAAAGGGACTGAACAAAGGAAAACGGGGCAGGATGAAAATCTAATTAAAAGGGAAAGATTAAAAAACTGAGGGAAAATGTTTTCATATCTTTTAAAATTAAAAAACAAAAATAGAAAATATAACCACAGTGCCAAGATCAGAAACAGAGATCAGTGGTGATGAAACACTGAAAGGAAAAGTTGTTAGGAAGAAAAGTTAAAACAGAAATGAAAAGAAATATAGGGTAAATGTGCCACAACTGACTTAAAACCAAGGACAGAGAAATGCTGGCTAGAGGGAGAATTTGTGCTTGCTTTCCTGAAAATGTTCCCTTCTTCAAAGGGATACATCCACAGAGCCTCAGTGTGTAGATTGTTCCCTGGGTCCTCACCAGTCTGCAGCTGTAGGGGGCAGAATCAAAATTAATTGGATGGCTGATGAGGGATTAGCCCCCATCTTCTGGAGACCCCCTCAGTTTTGAGATGTTTCCAAAGCTTACCCGTCCGGATTGTGAAACAGAAAATGAATCTCATCCTGCATCAGCACATTGCAAAAATAATACTCAGCAAGAGAACATTAGGAACAACAAGAAAAAGTTAACTACCGCAGAGAACTTTAACCATAAAAAACATCCTTTTTAATGGACGGCCCAATTTATGGACCCGTCCCTTTGAAGAGGGGGAAATTTCCAGGTAAGCAACGACAAATTCTTCCATTCTGTCTCAGGGTTAGGTTCACAGATCCTCAGTGAGAGATTTTTCTCAACAGTCACAAAATTCCTAGGGAGGGAACAAAATGATGTCACTGAGAGATAGGATTCCCTTACTCTAAGGAATCACTACAGTGTGCAGGACCTGCCTATGAAAGGCTGCATTGGCTGAAGGTCATCTGTCTTGTCAAACTTGGTAAATGTTTGCAGGGATGACCAAGTCCCAGTTTTGTAGATTTCCTCATAAGGGGCCTGCCCTTTCTCAGACCATGATGCTGCCACCACACACACTAGTTTGGAGTCCTTTTGCTCTCTACACCTCAGCAATGCACCAGCATACCCATTGTGACACTGATGATTTAGATCAGGGATCGGCAACCTTTGGTACGTGGCTCGCCAGAGTAAGCACCCTGGTGGGCCGGGACGGTTTGTTTACCTGCCGCATCCACAGGTTCGGCCGATAGTGGTTCCCACTGGCCGCGGTTCACCGCTCCAGGCCAATGGGGGCTGCGGGAATCAGCGCAGGCCAAGGGATGTGCTGGCCGCTGCTTCCCGCCACCCCCATTGACCTGGAGCGGTGAACGATGGCCAGTGGGAGCCACGATCGGCCGAACCTGCGGACGCAGCAGGTAAACAAACCAGCCCGGCCCGCCAGGGTGCTTACCCTGGCGAGCCCCGTGCCAAAGGTTGCCAATCCCTGATTTAGATGCTTTAGCACCTCCTTTTTTCTTGGCTGAAATAAGACCAGGAAGGCTGCTGTTTTTCTTATGCTTTCAGTTCTGTACAGGCATCATTTTAAGGCTCACCTTACGTCCAGCAAATGCCATAGCTTCTCCTTTGGGTGAGAAGGATTTGAACAAAAAGAAGGCAATGCAAATCGGTTGTGCTCGATTAAAACATTAAATTCACTTTTGGAATAAGGTGGGATCTGTTCTCAAAACCACCTTAGCTTTGTGAAAGACACATCAGGATGGATCATCTGACAAATCTCCCAACAAATCTCCCAGCTCTCTCTTCTTCCTGAAGAGAGAGCGCTCAAACAAGTCATTTTGATAGTCAAGTAAAATGACTTCATTGGTTCAGAGGGTGCCTGCGTTAAGGCACTGAGCACAATGTTCAAATCCCAAGACTGAGCTCTATGCTGTTTAGGAGGATGCAATAGCCGAACTTCTCTAACGAAGCAATGCATATGGGAAATACACAGATTTTCTGGATACACTCAAAATTGCAGACAGTGCAGAAATGTCAAAACCATTTTCTAAACTCTCCAGAAAATGAAATACTTTGGCTACATGACATTGAATATGTCTCTTTCTACACAAATCTTTGAATTTAGACCAGATCCTTAAGTAAGCCCTGTCTGACTTTTTCCCCCCTAGATGTTAACTGAGTGTCAATGAGAGCAGCAGCATAACCCTGGCATTCTAGAAAGTTTATTTCAAATTCCAAGCTACTAGATTTTCACTGGCTTGGATCCTGGTGAAGAACTGGATCCTGGTGAAGAACTGGACCCTGGGATAACAAATCTGGCCTCAGATTCAGGAGCAATGGTGATTCCACTGACATGTTCATGAGGTTGGTAAACCAAGACTCCTTGGGCCAGTGGGGGACACTAATACCACTTCTGCTTCCTCCTTTCTAATTTCATGTATTATCCTGGTGATGATGGGCCCTGAGGGAAAAGCACAAAGTAAGCCCTTTGGCCACTTGACCAATAGGGCATCTATGCCTCGGGCTCCTGGCTCCCTTTTTCCTGCCAAGTACAAGTGAACTTTCTGGTTTGCCTTAGATGCAAACACATCCAGCATGAGAACTCCAAAATTTTTGATGATCAATTGAAAGAATTAATTATGAAGACTCCGTTCCACCTGACTGATTTTTTTTTTCCTTCTGCCTAATCAGTCAGCCTCTGCTTTGCTGGTGCCATAGATGGGCCTCTGCCTAATGCATCAATGATGATGCGTTTTGTAGATCCCTTGACCCCATATTCTCCTAATGGTTTACATACACCATGACTGACATGTCTGTCATTACAACATATGACCATTTGGCAACACTAGGGCCAGTTGTTGAACAGCATACTTTCTTGCCCTCAGCTCTAGAAAATGCATGCTTTCTTTCAGAGAAGGACTATTCCCTGAGACACCGACGTCTCGGAGAATGCTGCCCATCCTTCTAGACTGGCGTCAGTTATGATACACCTCTCTTGCTCTGCCCTGGCCATCCCTCCCTCAGATCTCTCTGGATTCATCCATCAATCCAGGGATTTCGACACAAGTGACAGAATGTTCCTTCCCTGTCATTTTCCCATCTGGGAACAACAGGAAACTGGAGAATCCTCATATACATGCTTGCCCAGGGCACTGTTCTTGTGCAGGATGTGATCATTCCTAGAACGCCAATAGGGTGCCTACTGACTTCCTGGGACACCTTCTCAGGAGAGTAACTGCTGGTCTGATCTTGTCCCATCTTTCATCTGACAGTTTTTGTGGGCCTCTGTGTCTATCAACATTTCTCCATTTTGGGCAGGGACTGTCTGTTTCATGTGAGTATTGTCCTAAGTTAATGCTGCTGACAAGAAAAAAAATATTGATGCTTTTGAAATGTGGTGCTGGGCAAGACTTCTGCATATCTCCTGGATGGGAAAAATAAATGTCTATGTTAGGAATATTATTGGAGAAAAGCAGACTCTGATGTTGGAAATCAAAACACAGACTTCTGTACTTTAGTTACATTAGGCATAGAGATGGAAATAACCTTGAGAAAGTTATTATGGGAAGAATGGTGAAGGGTCATCTTAGTAGGAGATGACCAGTGAGAAGGATGGATGATGTGCAAAGTTAGCAATGGATTGCTTCTGAAAATTCTGCTATGATGTCACCAATTTTCAGACACAAATAAATAGATTTGTGATGTTTTGGGGATCACCCAGACTGGGAAGGGGTTCTGTCACTACCTGCCCTGTATCATCAGGGTGCCTTGGTGCTGTGCTGCTATGGTCCAGATCCATGAGACCAGTAGCCAGACCACAAGGATAAGGCCTCACCCTGGTTCTCACCAGCCTAGTTACTCCTTGCAGGGTAACACCAACATCCCTTCCAGTTCTGAGTCTCCTCAAATCCATACCCCTCAAGTTCTTAATTACCAGACACTCAGACCATTTCCTCGTGCTCATCTCCCCCCAAAGGTGTGAAACCAGCCCCTCAGTTATCAGTTCACTTTGGCACACACACTCCACACAGTTTGCACAACAGAGACCTGCTTGGGATATAAAAACAGTTTATTTAATAGAAAAACCACAGATCCAAAGATGAAATAGTAATGGAAAGTATACATATACAAGTTACCCAGAAAATAAACATTAAGATGCAACCTCAGGCTTTACACTTCCATATTAGATACAATCTATTTTCCAGTACAAATTACCTATTGCCTTTGAACAGTTTCTAGCATACCCCCTACCTATAGTGGGGATCCAGCCTTTCATGGGCAGCTTCCTGTCAGGGGCTGTCCCTTGGTTTCTAGATGGATTTCACTCCAAACCCCTTCAATTTCAAAAGGGTTTGCAGTTTTTTTTTTACCCCCTTCAATCACTACAGATATTCAAAGTCAGTAAATCCACACTAGTCTCAATGTCTTTCCATTAACTCTAATGGCCCATCATAGTTTTTTTTTCCTGGGTTGTACACTGGATCATTACTTGAGTCTGTTTTTGTGTAAATATCTGGCTTGGGAGGTGCCTCTCCCTGCCTGATCACCCACTACCCTGCTGTGAGATGGAGCCAAAGTTTATGAGCACAATTCTCTATATGTATAAATTCGTAACTATAGCCTGTATACATATCTTATAATGATGAAGTTTAGAACATTACAAGTTTTCATAGACTTTACTAATATATTTTTACAGTAAAGTAGCATTGTATACAATCAGTTAATTTAGCTGCCTATTTGGGGGTCGGGGGGGTTAAACCTGTTATCCCTTTGCGGTGTCAGAACCCTGATTATCAGAGGATTTACTTACTTACAGTCCAAAGTACATTGGAGGCCTGATTGGAGTCTCCTGGCACTATTGTAATGCTGATTATTAGTAGTATGGCCAGGCTTTTCAAAGTTGAGACACTCCAGCTCCCATTGCCATCAATGCAATTTGTGACTGCTGGGCACTGCTGAAACTTGGGCCAAATGTCAGAATATCTGAAAATTTCAGGGCCCTGTCTTCAGTCCTTATACAAAGTGAGAGCTTTGAGCTTGCCAAGAACTTACTGTTGTTGGCAGATTCTGCATTTGCCTAATCAAGCTACCTGTTATTAAATGTTATTGTTCTTTGCTGAATGAGCCTCACATTTCAATTATTTCATAATCAAGTTGTGTACTTAACTGAATGGGATTATTTTCTTGTGAACCCATTCCTTATGCAGAAAAACAATGATCTGTGTCCTTGATAGATATTACATAATGTTTTCATTTCTACAAGAAAAAAAATGAATTGATTCACTTTTACTCATGTGTATTGTTCCTTGTAAGAATACATTTTAGAAATAAATCCATCAGAAAATATTCATTACCTGCAGGTATCCTTGGATAAACTTAACAACCTATACCTCCACAGGCATCTTGAACTGTGGCACTAAGATGTCGTTTCTGAAAGTATAGTGTTAAATAGAGCTCTCTTTGGGATCTGTTGGCCATTTCTGTGGTTCGCCCAATACTGCAGGTTTTAATGATCTCATTGTACCTCTGAGATTTGACAAGCATGTAAATCAGTTCTGGGTAAAAAGTTGGGAAATGGAGTCACAAGTCCACCCAAAATAGGCTTAATTAGTTTTCGTCGTCAAACAATTTCAGACAGAATTGTCACATATAGTGTCTGGACATACATTTATATCAGACAGATAACAGAGAAGACAGAATTGGTAAATGTGCTCAAGTTACCACATTCTGTGACACCAGGAAGTTCTTCCACCTTCTATAATACTCATCGCTTTCTTTGATCCCTCGGCCTGGTCCTTCAGTTTTTAGTTGATGTTTCTCCAGTTTGGGCTCATGTTCACTTAGGTTTTTTTATATATTTCTACATTACAAATTATTTAATCTTTATCCAATTGGCCTTTAGCACATCAACCCTTTCAATTTTTGGTAACCCATATATTACACATGTGCAAGCTTCAATTACCCAATTTATGTATTTTTCCTGCTGGGTTTGCAGTTTCTGGGTCATGTTTTTGTTACCCAGGCCTGTGTCTTCCCAGAAAAAGAGGGGTTTTATTTATCATGACATGTTTGTGTATCTTTTACTTACATCTTCTAACTCAAGATGTTACCTTTGTTTTTCAGCAATAACATTTTCAGCAAATTAGCAATTTTGTGTAAAAGAAAAAAAAAAAAAAAATGGCAAAAGCACACTTATGCCAGAATGGACTTGGCCTAAGCGTTACCTCATCTGTATTCATGTGCTATACATAATTACAAATAATTAAAAATATAGCTATCAAAACTTTTTAATCTTACCATAACATTGTCATATAAAATGAAAAATTGTTAAGTCTATATATGTTGTTCTGTGCTACCCTTAATCTATTAGAAAGGGGAGGGTGAGTTATGGAAAACACCTGATGAATCTTTAATGTCAACATTTCTTCTTCTTTTTTTTCATTTAAAGTCCAGTTTTGTTTGTGTATCATTACAAAGAAACCTCATTAGAAATTTTCCTGTGAATACATTTTGAGAGGTGTCTCAACTTTAGGGCCTTGATATTTAGTTGCTTTTAATGGCACCATAACAACCCCTAACAAATTTATTATGTACAATGTATTGCAATATTACATCCAAAATACTACAACAAATGTCAGAATTACGCTTACCTATACAACTTTCTTTCAGCCCTCTTGCTGATATTATGTATTATGATTAGAGCTGTTCAAAATTTTCTCAAAATGTTAGTACATGTTCAAAACATGTATTTTGCTGAAAATGTCCATGAAGAAAAAAATTTTAATTTAAAAATGTTTTGGAAAATTGTGTTTTGGAATTCTGTGTATTTTGTTTCCAAACTTTAAAATTTAATTTCAAATGTTATTTTATGGATTTTTCACTTATAGTTTTGTTATTCTTACATTATTTCGTAGTGCATATTAGAGGAGTACATAATATTACTACTATTACAAACCATGTAAAAATCATAATCTTTCTTGCTTTTTATCCCGAAGAATCTTTACAGACATGGGGATCAGTATAGCATCACTATTCATTTCTGTCTATGGATTGTTGCTCCATTAAGCCCAGCCTGGTCACATCTCTGCTATAATGTCCCACCATCTAGTCAGGGACTGGCCTCTAGGTCTGACTGACATTGATTGCATTAGGATGCGGAACAAAATAATGCAATCTGTTTGTGTTCTACAGTGTTCCCATCATTATAATCTTTTCAATTGAAACTAATGCTGTACCCTGATTTCACATCAGACTCTAACTTCTTCATTTGTCTTACAATATTCCACTTTACATTTGCTGTCTTCTGAAGAACTGTCATCTCTACTCCCTCCAGCCTTCTGATGTCTGTTTCATTTAATGCAGCTGCTTCCGGACAGAGTAATGCTGTTAATACACTGGTTTGATATATTTTCACTTTGGTACCAAGTGTAATGGTTTTTATCGGTCCATAATTCATCAACATCTGTGCTGCACTTGTAGCTAAAGCACGTCTCTTTTTAACCTCATCCTTGATGGAACCAGCAGCACAGATCAAGCTTCTTAGTTCCACATATGATTTTACTTGTTCTACAATTTCACCACTGCTGAATTTCAACACTGTCCCTTTTCCAAGATACTACTACTTCAGCATCTTGGCATTTATTTTAAGTCCAGATCAACTACACCCCAATTTTCCAAGGTAGCGATGAATACCATAATCAATTCAAACGTGTCTGCCAGTTGTACAATGTCATCTGCATAAACTAAAGAGCTTTACTCTAGATCACCCAATGTCATGCCCTCCAACTTATCTACCATTCTTAATGTCCAATTTAAGAATATGCTGACAAGTGATGGCGATTCCATGCCTTCTTGTCTTACAGCAAACTTTGACTTGAACCAGCTGCTTAATTTTTCACCAATTCTACTGCACTTTCAAGATCAAATATGGCTCCATATGCACCCATCTTTTTCTTGGACTTTAATCTCAATCTTTCTCATTAATAGTTCATGATCACTGCCACATTCAGCACTTCTATAGACTAACATCCAACAGTGAACTTGTATGCCTTTTACTGATGATAATGAGGTTAATCAGATTTTTAGTTTGACCATATGGTGAGTTCCAGGTAACCTTTGTGCATATCTGTATGAGGAGATAAAGTACTGCAATCAGATTGTGCATCTTACAGCAAGTTTTTAATTTTTCCCCCATTATCGTTTGCTGTCCCAATGATCCTGATTATTTTTTGTTTTTGTTTTCAGCAAACAAAAAATATGCACATGAAAAATTCAAAACGAAATTTTGAAATTCCAAAATCTGAAACTTTACAACATTTCCCACAAACTGGAAATTCGGAAAATATCTGTCTTTGTTCCAAATCAAATTAAAAAGACATTTCTAAATGTCAACATTTCTCACAAACTGGAAATTCAGAGTTTCAACCAGCTCTAAGTATCATGTCCTTCCCCCCCGCCTCCTCCCCCTCCCCAAGACTCCAGCCTCATTCACTGAATGAGTAGTTATTCAATATTTCTTTTATCCTCCTCCTTCAATATGTGGTCCCAGAGGTTATTTAACACACATTATCCTAACCTGAAACTGAATACAAAATCCTTAATTTCATCTTGGGTATTGTAACCATACTTCAGTGGATCACAACTGAAAATACCAAATTTAGGGGTCACTGCTGAGAAACAGGGCAGACACCCCAAGACTGGTGGTTATTCCCCCATGAGGTATACCAAACCAGCAACAAAAGTAAACTTCTGTTTCACCACTCTGGCTAACAAGAAGTCAGAAAAGCAGTTTCCTTAGGCATTCCAGTCCTTATATCACCACCAAAAACACTAGACTTAAAAATGAGTGGTTCTTTAAAACCAGTTTCATCAAACAAAGGGTTCTTCTGATCCCAAAGGACCAGCCACATACTCAGGTCAATATATAACTCAGATCTTACTCAAAAAATCACGCTGTTGTCAATCCTTTAGTATCTAAAATCTAAAGGTTTATTTATAAAGAAAGAAAGATGAGAGTTAAAGTTGGTTAAAGGAATCAAATACATACAATAATTGCAAAGTTCTTGGTTCAGGCTTGTAGCAGTGATGGAATAAACTGTTGGCTTAAGTCAAGGCTCTGGTTGCTTCCAAATTTTTGGAAGGTCCTCAATCCCTTGGTTAGAATGCTCCCATTAATATAAGTCCATAGACCGGGGTGGGCAAACGTTTTGGCCCGAGGGCCACATCTGGGTATGAAAATTGTATGGCGGGCCATGAATGCTCACAAAATTGGGGTTGAGGTGCAGGAGGGGGTGAGAGCTCTGTCTGCAGGTGCGGGCTCTGGGGTGGGGCTGAGGATGAGGGGCTTGGGGTGCAGGAGGATGCTCTGGGCTGGGACTGAGGGATTCGGAGGGCAGAAGGGATCAGGGCTCGGGCAGGGGGTTTGGGGGATGGCTCAGAGGTGCAGGCTCCGGGCAGTGCTTACCTCAAGTGGCTACTGGAAGCAGCGGCATGTCCCTCCTCTGGCTCCTACGCGGAGACGCAGCCAGGTGGCTCTGCTGCATGCTGCCCCATCCACAGGCGCCAGCCTTGCAGCTCCCATTGGCCGCAGTTCCCGGCCAATGGGAGCTGTGGGTGTGGCGCTTGGGCTGGGGGCTGCACGTGGAGTGGAGCCCCTTGGCTGCCCCTACATGGAGGAGCCAGAGGGGGGACATGCCACTGCTTCCAGGAGCCACGTGGAGCAGCCCCCGACCCTGTTCCCTGGCTGGAGTGCCAGAGCGGGGCAAGCCCCAGACCCCACTCCCCAGCAGGATCTCAAGAGATGGATTAAAATGGCTGGTGAGCCGGATGCAGCCCAGGGGCCATAGTTTGCCCACCCCTAGTCCAGAGGCTTGAGCAGGAAAGAGGCAAAATGGAGAGGTTTCCAGGGCCTTTTATAGCTTCTGCCATTTGGAGGGCAATCCATTGTTTCAAACAAAGCCCTCAGCACAGCTAGTGAAAAATTACAGGTAAAAGATGGAGTTTGGAGTCACATGGGCAAGTCACATGTCCCTGCATGATTCCACTTAGTCACAGAAGAAGCCATTACACCCCAGACAGAACATTCACAGGACACTCCATTCAGTGTAGATGCGCGTCCTTTTGATGAGCCACTTAACTTGAATAGTTCCTTCACAATGTGCTGGCTAAACATCCTGTTGGTGTTTCCCAGAAGCAAACACATTAGAAATACATGTATAGAGCCAATACTCATAACTTCAGATACAAAAATGATACATGCATGCAAATAGCATAATCGTATTCAGCGAATCATAACCTTTCCATAGACATCTTACATGCCACATTTTGTACAAGATTTGTTGCAATTATATAACAGTGATCTATATGGTCATAGTTTAATCAGATAACATCACAGGTATTTCTATGATGCTTTTATCATACTACAGTAACTCCTCACTTAACATTGTCCCAGTTAACGTTGTTTTGTTGCTGAACTATTAGGGAACAAGTTCATTTAAAGTTGTGCAATGCTCCCTTATAACGTCATTTGGCAGCTGCCTGCTTTGTCCATTGCTTGCAGGATTCTCTGGAAGAGCAGCCCCTCCTTGTGGGGATTAGAACCAGGGGGGCCAGCAGCCCCCCACCCTCATCAGCTCCCCCTAAATTCCCTGCGTCTCGGCAGCTGTCCAGCAGCAGTTCAGCTGTCCCTCCCCCCACTGCCGTGCTGCTCCTGCCCTGCCCTCTGCTTTGGAGCTGCTCCCTGGATCTTGCTGGAGGAGTGGGGGAGAGAGGTGCTGATATCAGGATGTCCCCCTGCTCTGTATCCCCTCTCCACAAAGCGGAGGAGAGGGACAGAAAGGAGGGAGCTAGCTGGAAGCTGTTGCTTCCTGTCTGAACTGGCTGATCTGCTTAAAAGGGCAACGTACTGCAAGTGGGGTCAGCGTACTAAACGGGGCAATGCACGTCTCTCTCTCACTCATGCACGCACCCCTCAAAACTTTGGAAAGTCAGCACCTGTGCAGCCGTGAATGTGCTGTCAGGAGGAGGGAGCGGTGTGCTCCAGCTGGATAGCGTGGGCTCATCATCATGTTCAGTTTTTGCAGGGAAGTGTTTGCAGCTACTGCCCTGCGTCTGTTGTGTTTCCTCCCTCCTGCCTCAGTCCATGCTGCCTTGCAGAATGTGAGGCTACATTAAGAGCATATTAACCCTTGAGGGGTCAGCCGAGTGCTAGTTCATCATTTAGCAGCAAGGTATTTCCTGGGAAATATTCCACCCTCTTACTCCACCACCTCAACCAAGCTTCACAATCATTCATTGCTGTGTACAATATTAAACTGTTTGTTTAAAATAGTTTAAAACTTATACTGTATATAATGTTTTTTGTCTGGCAAAAAAAAAATTCCCTGGAACCTAACACACCCATTTACATTAATTCTTATGGGGAAATTGGATTCACTTAACATTGTTTTGCATAAAGTTGAATTTTTCAGGAACATAACTACAACGTTAAGTGAGGAGTTACTGTATGTGAATACTTCAGTGTGTCTTTACACAGACACAAGGGTCTGCCTCTGTAGCGCTCATAACAGGATAGAAGCCCAAATGAGTGAAATCAGTTGCATTATTCTCACTATTTAGATCACTAAATACACGTTATTCATTTAACTGAGACTTCCATTTTAATATTCTTTAGACTATAGCATCAAAGTATGCTAACAGATATATGGAGCATAACTTATAAAAGTAATGAAGTTTTAGTAATAAGAGACTTCACTATGACACTCTGCAGTTAAAACTTTGCTGAGAAGTAGATTGAGACCACCATATTTCATCTTCAAATTATGGGGTTTACAGCTTCACTAAATACAAAGTAGGGAACTTCTGTTACTTATTTTGCATTTGTCCTTTCCGAATCTTATATAACTTAACTTTGCCTCTTTGTTTCATCTTATATGATCTCATTGCCTTTTCGCTTTCCTTCTGAAGATCTCAGATCGGATGTCTCCTAACACCCCATGTAGGATGTGAATATTATTAATATGCCCATTTACAGTGGAGGAAACATTTTTGTTGCTTGGTTCAGTGACTTGCCCAAGTTGTCACAATGGTTTGATAGTTACAGAACTAGTGGGTGAAAGGAATGCAATAGTTGCAATATATTGTAATTTCACTAACATTTGCACAGCGTCACATGAAATTCTTCTCACAACACTAGTTCAAATGCACATAGATGTCAGAATTGTCCTCTGGACTGAAAACAGTTTGAAGGACAGAAAAAGATTAATGGTAAACAGCAGTGTAGAAGTTGCAGAGAGGTGATATCTTGATGCAAGGTTCAGTGACAAGTCCAATCTTAATTAACATTTACACCAATGATCTGGAGCTGTGATTAAACAGCATTAGTGAGAGCCACAGGAAATGCTACATGCTAAATCCTTTGTGTTCAGTAAGTGTATCTGGGCAAGGATAGCTACAAAGGATCCAGCTATTTCTCTCTGATCCCAGGGCTATACCAGTCCTGGCCCTGATGTAGATTAGAGCAGTTATGGGGCAGGTCTGATATGTACTGGCTGGCTGTGGCCACAAAGGGGTCATCCTGCAGCTGAGAATCATCAGGGCACAACAATGTTGCAGGCAACATGTTCCACCTACTAATATACCAGAGTCAGGAGAAGGTTAGCATACGAGCCAGTTATTCGAGCTCTGTAGCACTTGAATTCTGTTGCACTAGCATCTGAAGACTCTCCCTACACCAGGGAACTGTGCTATTTTGGGGAGATATATCCCATTTATGGCCTCTTTGTGCCACCAGAACAGCAAAAGCATCTATATCAGGGAGAGAATCTGAATCAAATGGTGGAGCGGAATTAAGGTGGTATGAGTATGAGTAATTGAGTGATATTAAGATAAGGGGGGGAAAAGGCTTGAATAAAGGAAATCTCTCTTAATTTTAGGCTATGGAATAGCTTCCTGAAACACATGGGGGAAGTTTCATCGGTGGAGACATTTAAACAACTAAGCTGGGCAGAGCCACTAAAAATCAGCTGAAGGGAACAATCCTGAAGAGATCTAGAGTTGAACTAGTTGACTTTCTTCCTCCCTCCCCCATCTCAAATGTCTGTTACACTGTGGTAAAATACAGCTGGCTTTGTTAAGTATGTGAAATTTCAAGTGCTGAACTAGGTATCATGATCTGTTCATTACAGTATCATCAGCCACTACAGAAACTGCTAAAGGTCTAATTGTTCAAAATTATGTTCATCACTACATACATAGTGTTGCCACCATTGCATATGAAAACCAGATATTTGTGCATTACAAATTGAAATAGAGTAGAACCTCAGTTTCACAAACACCAATCCTACAAATAACCAGTTATACAAACCATTTTTCCCAACATGAAAAAAAAATATTATGTAATAAAAGTGATGTCACTGAAGAACAAATCAACATCCTTTCATGTTCCAGTGCTTTCATTGCATTGGAAATTACTTTGCAGTGATTTAAAGGACAATATGACAGAGATGCAGTGCACCATAATGCAACTTATGCATTGTACAAATTGTAATTTTAAGATGTTCAATTTTATGGACTTGTCGATTTTATTAATGCCTCAATCCCAGATTGGTTTGTAAAATAGTTTTCTACTGTATTCAGTTTGCCTTCACAATCTTGGTATTTAGATGTACATTGAATTCGTGTCTAATCTGCACATTTTTGTACACACTTCAACATCAAGTCCCAAAAAGTCTGTATTTTTTCATTATGTACAAGAGTGATATATATATATACACACATATTGCTGGTTATTAATGTTATGTTTAAAAGTCTAATACAAACATTTTTACAGACAACAGTGACTGAAGAAATCATAATTAATATGTATAAGGTAAAATGTTGAGTTAAATCTATGCTAGTCTAATTACACTCTTTCCAACCTGTTGTGTACACTGTATGTTCTGAATATTTGTGAGGAATTAATTCAGCAGTTTTTCCTCTAACAGTCTGGGAGACCATGAAAGTTTTGAAAGTTCAAGTTAGCAACTTGTTCTGTCAGGTGATAATGATCTCTTTAAGGACACTACCCAGTTTCTTGGTGTGAATAAAGACTTTACACTTATATAAAACACATTACTCCTTTTTCTAACATGTGTATGCTTGGCAGAATTTGATTTTTATTTTTTGATCATTTTGACCGATAATATCTGTTTTCTTTAAAAGGTTCTTAAAATAATTATTGATCACAGTTGTAGGAAATTATGAGGGGGTTGGAGCCTAAGGGAAGTCAGATAATAATTATTTAATAACAGTAGACTTTGAAGAGTCAAACTTAAACCTTTATAACTGTTAAAACACATTCTCTACATAATGACATTAAATATACAAATTAAATATCATTAAATCAAACTCTAAGCCCTCAAACAATATTTTTCTTAGCTTATCTGTAAATTTAGATCATCAATGGAAATATTTTTTGTCTGTGTATGGTGAAGTTGACGATCAACATTTACTGATTAAAAATCTAATCCTTCCAAGCATAAATATGTGCAACATCAATCCTAAATAGTCAGGGGTCAAAGTAGGAGGAAAGGCAGTGGTATTCCATGGGCAAAATTTAGTAAAATAAATTCTGGTGTTTTGAATGGACAAACTGAGGCACTAAACTCCCAATGAAGTCAGTGGAACTACTCTGAAAAAAAATCACGATTTAACCTTTTGTCTGAATTTGAACAGGTATTTGACATATCTCATAGTTCACCGAACACTTTTGGTGCTTCTGGGTATAAATAGCCATCAGGTATTTCAACTCTAGTCAATAGTACAGTAAAACATTAAGGCTGTCAGGTTCACAGTCAATAGGTCAAATCCATTCTTGTCATAGATCCATTGTCTTCAGGCACATAAACAAGACCCGAGGGTTGCTGGCAGTGAAACATCTATTCAGTGGGGCCTTCCAGTAGCATGAGTCACCTACAACCCATGCTTCACCAAAGAACTACCACCAGTCAGCACAATCCCTAAAGTGGACAGCACTGGCCAGAGTGGGACCCCTGGCACCCAGGGAATGCACTAATTCAACATATTCCCGGCTGCTTTCACCAGCACGGCTCCTGTAGTGTCCTGACTATGAATTAAAGTTCTCCTTCCTTAGCAGAACCCCACTGGGAGGGGGAAAACACCACCTGCCTTCCCCTGGGGTTGAATTCTCCCTTGGCACAGAAGCAAATCACAGCCCAGACCTGACCTTTTTGGTAACTCATAATAGGAATATTTAATACGAACAATGACAATTTAACAACTCAAGCTCTCAACAGTTAGAATCAATTATTAAGATCAAGTTCCCTTTATTTTATGTTGGGAATGAAATACTGTTACCAAAAAGCAAAACTAGGAGTCAGTGCAGGGCAAGTCATTATAATTAATTGTAAAGAGCTATGTTAACAGAGGTCTTCTTTGCCACCTCATTGTTTACCCCTTTCTCCAGATTATTTATGAATAAGTTGAATAGGATTGGTCCTAGGACTGACTCTTGGGGAACACCAGTTACCCTTCTCCATTCTGAAAATTTACCATTTATTCCTACCCTTTGTTCCCTGTCTTTTAACCAGTTCTCAATCCATGAAAGGATCTTCCCTCTTATCCCATGACAACTTAATTTACGTAAGAGCCTTTGGTGAGGGACCTTGTCAAAGGCTTTCTGGAAATCTACGTACACTATGTCCACTGGATCCCCCTTGTCCACATGTTTGTTGACTCCTTCAAAGAACACTAATAGATTAGTAAGACATGATTTTCCTTTACAAAAACCATGCTGAATTTTGCCCAACAATTTATGTTCTTCTATGTGTCTGACAATTTTATTCTTTACTATTTTTTCAACTAATTTGCCCAGTACTGACGTTAGACTTACCGGTCTGTAATTGCTAGGATCACCTCTAGAGCCCTTTTTAACTATTGGCGTTACATTAGCTATCTTCCAGTCATTGGGTACAGAAGCTGATTTAAAGGACAGGTTACAAACCATAGTTAATAGTTCCGCAATTTTACATTTGAGTTCTTTCAGAACTCTTGGGTGAATGCCATCTGGTCCCGGTGACTTCTTACTGTTAAGTTTATCAATTAATTCCAAAACCTCCTCTAATGACACTTCAATCTGTGACAATGCCTCAGATTTATCACCTACAAAGGACGGTTCAGGTTTGGGAATCTCCCTGACATCCTCAGCCATGAAGACAGAAGCAAAGAATTCATTTAGTTTCTCCACAATGACTTTATTGTCTTTAAGTGCTCCATTTGTATCTCAGTGGTCCAGGGGCCCCATTGGTTGTTTAGCAGGCTTCCTGTTCTGGTGTACTTAAAAAACATTTTGTTATTACCTTTTGAGTTTTTGGCTAGCTGTTCTTCAAACTCCTTTTTGGCTTTTCGTATTACATTTTTACACTTAATTTGGCAGTGTTTATGCTCTTTTCTATTTTCCTCACTAGGATTTGACTTCCACTTTTTAAAAGATGCCTTTTTATCTCCCACTGCTTCTTTTATATGGTTGTTAAGCCACGGTGGCTCTTTTTTAGTTCTTTTACTGTGTTTTTTACTTTGGGGTATACATTTAAGTTGGGCCTCTATTATGGTGTCTTTGAAAAGTGTCCATGCGGCTTGCAGGGATTTCACTCTAGTCACTGTACCTTTTAATTTCTGTTTAACTAACCTCCTCATTTTTGCATAGTTCCTCTTTCTGAAATTAAATGCCACAGTATTGGGCTGTTGAGGTGTTCTTCCTACCACAGGAATGTTAAGTGTTATTATATTATGATCACTATTTCCAAGCAGTCCTGTTATAGTTACCTCTTGGACCAGATCCTGCACTCCTCTCAGAACTAAATCGAGAATTGCCTGTCCCTTTGTGGGTTCCTGTACCAGCTGCTCCAAGAAGCAATCATTTAAAGTATCAAGAAATTTTGTTTCTGCATTTTGTCCTGAGGTGACATGTACCCAGTCAATATGGGGATAATTGAAATCCCCCACTATTATTGAGTTCTTTATTTGGATATGCTAAGGGAGATTAGAGAGGCTTTCATCATCACTATTACTGTCCTGGTCAGGTGGTCGATAATAGATCCCTACTGTTATATACTTATTAGAGCATGGTATTACTATCCATAGAGATTCTATGGAAGATGTGGATTCATTTAAGATTTTTACTTCATTTGATTCTAGATTTTCTATCACATATAGTGCCACTCCCCCCCCCCCCACACACACACACACACGACCTGTTCTGTCCTTCTGATATATTTTGTACCCTGGAATGATTGTGTCCCATTGATTGTCCCCACTCCACCAGGCTTCTGTGATGCCTATTATATCAATATCCTCCTTTAACACGAGGCACTCTAGTTAGGGTTACCAGACGTCCCGATAAAAATCGGGACTGTCCTGATATTGAGCAGCTTGTCCCGCGTCCCGACCGAAGTACGGTCAGGACGTCATTTGTCCTGATATTTTGTTTCGGGCACGGCGGCCCATTTTTATTTTTTTGCTTAGGCGGAGGTGAGAGGCAGGGGGAGTGCCTTTTCAATTGTTACACTCACCCAGCACGTCCGTGTCTTCGGCGGCGGATACTTCTTTCTTTGGCGGCAAGATTTATTACCCACCGCCGAAATGCCGCCGAAGACCGACAGCGACTGAAGGACCCGCTGCCGGAGTGCCGCCGAAGACCCGGACGTGGTGAGTGTAACAATTGAAAAGGCGCTCCCCTGCAGCGGTCCCGATATTTTGAAGTTATCATCTGGTCACCCTAACTCTAGTTCACCCATCTTATTATTTAGACTTCTAGCATTTGTGTAGAAGCACTTTAAAACCTTGTCACTGCTTATTTGTCTGCCCTTTTCTGACGTGTCAGATTCTTTTTTATGTGAATGTTTCTCATCTGATCTGGCCCATACTTTATCCTCTTCCATCCTCTCCTCCTGACTAAAACCTAGAGAATCTCTATCAATAGACTCTCCTCTAAGAGAAGTCTGTCCAATCCACATGCTCCTCTGCACCAATCAGCTTTCCCCCATCTCTTAGTTTAAAAACTGCTCTGCAACCTTTTTAATGTTAAGTGCCAGCAGTCTGGATCCACTTTGGTTTAGGTGGAGCCCATCCTTCCTGTATAGGCTCCCCCTATCCCAAAAGTTTCCCCAGTTCCTAATAAATCTAAACCCCTCCTCTCTACACGTCATCTCATCCACGCATTGAGACTCTGGAGCTCTGCCTGCCTACCTGGCCCTGTGCATGGAACTAGAAGCATTTCTGAGAATGCCACCATAGAGGCCCTGGATTTCAGTCTCTTTCCTAGCAGCCTAAATTTGGCCTCCAGGACATCTCTCCTACCCTTCCCTATGTCATTGGTACCTACATGTACCACGACCATGGGCTCCTCCCCAGCACTACATACAAGTCTATCTAGATGCCTCGAGAGATCCGCAACCTTCTCACCAGGCAGGCAAGTCACCATATGGTTCTCCTGGGCATCACAAATCCAGCTATCTATGTTTCTAATGATCAAATCTCCAATTACTAACACCTGCCTTTCCCTAATGACTGGAGTTCCCTTCCCCAGAGAGGTAACCTCAGTGCAAGAGGATACCCCAACATCATCTGGAAGGAGGGTCTCAACTATGGGAAGGTGTCCCTCTGCTCTCCTTCCCTGAGCCTTTCATCCTCCTTAACAGCACAGGGCCTGTCTGACCGGAGGTGGGACAAATCTACAGTGTCCCAGAAAGCCTCATCAACATACCTCTCTCCCTCCCTTAGCTACTCCAGTTCTGCCACCCTGGCCTCCAAAGCCTGTACGCGGTCTCTGAGGGCCAGGAGCTTCTTGCACCGAAAGCACATACACCACCCACCCACAGGGCAGGTAATCATACATGCTACACTGAGCACAATAAACAGGATAGCCCCCTCTGCGCTGCTGGGCTTCTGCCTGCATTCTCTCCTACAGCTACCTAGGTTAATGAAAGGGTTTGTTTAAATCAAGAAGTTTTGATTAGTTTAGTTTATAGGTTTTAAAGAATGGCAAGTGTACCTCACCCCCTTCCCACTCCCCTTCCAAACTCCCTCTCGACACTCCCTGTTAGCAGCCCCTGTTCGCAGAGCTCCCTGGTCACTTGCTCACTGCTTTATAAAGCCCTGGCCTTCCTGATAGCGCCGCCCCCTGACAAAGGCTCAGCCAATGAACAGAGGCTTCTAGATTTCAAACCTTGTTTAGAATCTCACAGCTTCCAACTGCCGGCCACAGCACACTGTCCTTCAAACAAACAAACAGACAGACAAACACAAGCTCAGCACACAGCAAGTAACCCCCAAACACAAACACACACTACAGACAGCCACTTACCCCAAGGGTCCCATATTTGCTCCTCCCTCACATGGCAAACTCCCTCTCAAAACTCCCTGTTAGCGGCCCCTGTTCGCAAAAACTAATTGACATATAAGGTCATTTTTGTCCAATAAGATCATACCCTTTGGGTCTGATTCTCGTTTCACACTAGTAACTGTGGGCTTCAACTTAATTCAGAGTGTAAATTAAGAGTAACTGGAGAATCAGGACCCAGTTCTCAGGGTTTCCAAACTCAGCTTGGTACAGTACTCTTGGGTTTGGGGGAAGACAAAGATGATTTTATTCTCCCTCTGTACTTCTATTCTGGGGTTGACCAGGAGACAAATTAGCCACCAGCACAAGTTAGAGCAGCCTCAGCATCCAGCTGTTCGTGCCCCTGAGGGCACTATTAAAAAGCCTCTCACTCTTACCAGATGTGTTGGAACAAGATAGGATAATTAAGCTGACATTCCTGAAATCACTTGTATTTTTTAATACATATTATCAGAAGAAAATATTATGCTGCTTCATTAAGATCAGTCGAGTAACCGGAAATGACACCTTGCAGGTGCTGAAAAACAGGATGAGATTATTATGTCTGAGAATTAATCTTACATACCCCTGGTGTTTTTGCAAGCACATTCTGAATAGGCAGAGTCAGGGGAGAAAAAACAGCTATAAGTCGCACATCACTAGAGGACAATTCCACTCATCATAGGAAGATAGCACCTCAAAGATGTGAAAAAAATGCAGGGGAAGGAAGAATAGGAACAAATAAAGAAAGGTGCTTCTCAAAAATAATTGTGAACATCATAAAAAGTGGTATTATTATCAACGTTATTACAGATATAGATCGTTGGAAATGGAACGAAGATGTACTCTAGAAGGAAAATGATTGAAATAGTAACCTGTATGATAATCAAGCATAATTATATCATCTAAAGTTTTAAAGTGCCTTCTCAACAATAACTACAATTACAGACACAAAAAAAGCTACGTTAAAAGATTATTAAGGTTGCAAAGTCAAGCACGTGAAAGTGCCAGAATTAAGGTTACCTGTTCAACCATAATTCGGCCCCCTTGTGCCTATGCATTATGATAGTCATTAGTTACATATTTTTTTGCCAAGCACACCCTGCTCCTTGTCCCAATATACTACTCCCCTCTGCCCTCAAAAGCAGGTCCTCCCCTGCCTCTTGTCCCCTCTGCATTGAACTGGGCAGCTTCCTCCTCCTCCATGCTACCTAGGCCCAGCAGGGGATCACGGAGAACACAGAAGGGATAGGCTTCCTGCTTTTAGTTCAAATGCCTGGACTCTGACCTGAACCCAGCTGTAGCAGCTCAGAGCTGCAATTGCAGGGAAAGTTCTGCTTAGCCCTGAGCTTCAGCATGCCCAATTCAAATGGAATCATCAGGAAATTTAGCTAAAAATCAAAGAAGTCTCTACTGAAGGTGCAAACTGTAACTTTTCCAGAGGCTTATAACTTGGCCAAATCTTCATAGGAACAGCACCCTGGACTCAAAGGCAACCCCCTGCCAAATTTCATATCCCTTCTCCACAGCATATGAAAACTAGAGCATTTCAAACAAAAGGTTTCAAGAATTGTTTAACATTGCTAAAAATAAATGTATTTTTCCCTCATGCTTGTAAATAGCTAAACTGTTTTGGCTTACCTTTTCCAAACAAATTCAGCCTGAGGCAGACGTCAAGCAAGGAAAACTTCCACCCAAACAGTAAAGTTTGGCAAAGTTATAAGCAACTGAAAATAGGTCTTAATAGGCCAGGCAATCTTAATAGACGGTGCTATCAGCCCCGCCTAGAATAGTCTAATAAATGTCACAGAATTCTGTTTTGGTGAGCTAAGAAAACAGACACATCAGTATGCTGCCCACTCCCTGAACTATGCTGGAAATGCAAGTAGGAGAATATGTCCTAATTTCTCATACAATTTTTGGACTAGATCCCAGTCCTGACTGTTCCTTTGTGTCACTCTGGTAGCACAAACGGGCTGGAAGTAGCTAGCTCTATGCCTTTAACCCTCCCTCCCCCATTCCCTCAAGCATGGGACACATATTGGGGGAGGAAGGGGACATGGCCACTGCACCTTGTGTTCTGGTGATTCCCCAGCTGCATAATACCTCCGGGGGGAGGCATTGTCAACCAAATTAGAGCTGCCCTGATGCTGTCTGAATTTGCACGGGGCTGAACCAGCACCTAGTTGCCCACAGAATCAGGAGCATAATGGTGGCATAAGACCACCTTTATGCCACCCTCACCCCCTTTCAGGTCCTGCACTGAGTGCAGCTTAGCTAAACTGGAGGACTGGCCCCGTTGTGTTTATCTGGAAGCAAAAATCTAAAAAACACTAACCAGGATATAGATATTTGGAATATTTTCATAAACAGTTACTGAAAGTGGGTGTACAAGTGCATTTATATTTATTGCTGAAAGGAGGCTTCCCTACAGCTCTCTGATCAACATCTGAGGGATATACAGCATTATTTTCTTTTTTTCTTCCATCATCTTCTCATTTTATTTCACTTTAAGACCAGTGAAAGTTTAGTTCTTAAATCAATAGGTAGGCTGCTACAACTTCAGGGTGCTTCAGAGTACATTTATTATCTAAAAGGACCTACTGTATTATCTTTATCCTTAATTATTTACAGTATTGGCATTTTCCAGACTGTCAGCAACATGGCTGATTTTATTATGAAGTTTAAAATCACACACACTGTAAAACAAACAAACAATATTGAAATTCAGTTAATTGCTATCAGGATAAATGTGACTGAGAGGGTTTATCTGAACCTTTTCATGGGAGAGGAAATTGAAATGTTAGCACTGTTTGATTTAGAGAGGAGACAAATAGGGGTCAGTGATACTACATTATGCTCCCAGACTAATGGTTTTAAAATCTCATTCCATGGGCAACTTAGTGATAGATGGTTAAGGGAGGTGTCATTTGATTTGTAAAAAATAATTACAGAATCATAACTTCAATGGTATCATCCTCTGTGGTGTGGCGGGGGGGGGGGGGGGAAATCACTACCCTTCCTCCCCCCAGCTATAAGCTCCATGTCCTCTGATTGTGGAAATTTTCATAATCCAGTGTTGTCAGAAATGGGTCAATTTAAGTATAATTCAAAAGCCCTTTCTCCCATGAACACAATGGCACCAAACATGACAAAACTAGAACATTATGTAGATATGTATGCAACAAAGTGTTTAAAAGTCAACATTTTTAATTAAGCTTTAACAGGGCTATGTTATTTGCATTAAAAAAAGACATTGATATTTGGTAATCGTAGGGAAGTTAGCCTTGACATATAGGACTGAAAACATTTATTCATCAAAGTGATCAGTGTCATCTCCATCTAGGGCACCACTGCTAGATACGTTGTCACACTGATCCTCACCCGCTTCACTCTCACATCTCAGTACCAGGCAGGCTGCTGGCCAAACATTTGCTGGGTAGTGAGCATTTGGTTTTTGCACATTTGATTAGCTGAAGGACTCATCTGGGAGCTCACAGTATTTCACACACAATTGGTGCGATCAGTCCATTCTCCCAGACCAATCCATGCCCAATAGTGCAAGGGAGTTTTGAATGCACTCAATCATCCCGGAGCCATTCCATTTCTTGACAATTTGCCATTTTGATAGCCAAGTATACATACATCCCTTGTCAGTGGCAATTTTTTTTCCATTTATTTGCTTCTTGGAAATCTGCATACATAGCTCTGCAAGTGTAGTAATGTTGGGCTTTAAATGGTAAGTTTGACATATGAATGCTTCCAGTGCATTTATGACCTCACCGGTGACTGTCTCAGCTGTTCCAAGCACCTTCAGAGCAACAAGAGAGTCTTCGGAGGCTGAATTAAATACCTTTCAGTAAAATAATTTGGTCTTCCCACCCAACCTTCCAGTAGTGTCACACTTGGAAAGAGCATGGAACCCTGAAAGTATAGTGGCTTTTAATGGTCTGAGTGATAAGACTACATCTCTGAGGGATATACAGCAATTCTGTTCCATAATAGCAGGCACCAAGACCCAATCCTGTGGAAGTCTTGGGTATCATCTCAGAGAGCACTGGTACATCTGTGTCTAGTGGAAAATCTGGAGTTTAGTAGCACCTCTCTGTGGCATTGATGACATGCAAGATAATTTTAGTGTCAGACTCCTCATGGGATCTACAAAGAAACTACACTGAACAGTGTGAGGCAGCAATCTCATTACACCATGTGACAATAAAATTCTTTGAGCAATTCTTCGCATGCTGGAGTGTTTTTCCTGCAAGATATATAGTTAACTCATCCTCTGTATGAGACAAGAAGAGTACGAGACAAGTAGCCTCTTCATTGTGACATTGAAGATGATCGTGGAGTCAATGATTTTGTATTGGACAGGGGCAATACCATGGAGTCTCTTCTTTCTGATAATATTTTAAATTGATTCCTCTGCATACATGTCCAACACAAGGTAGACTTCATCACAGGTCCAGTATTTTTTTTCCTGTAGCCCCATAATGAAGTGTTCAGCCAAATCATGGCAGGTGTTAACAGTTTGTCCAGAGCTTGTACCTCAGCCATACCATTTATGGTTGCTACGTTGAAAGGCCTCTGCTGGCATAAGGTACGAGTCACATTGTCAGTAGATGCTGGCTTAGGAAGACTATGCAAGGTGTTCATTAGTTAGCTTTTCACCTGGCACATATGCATTGTTCTGTTGCATTCAAACACTGGTCATGGTACCTTGGAAAACTCACACTCTCCCAGAGACTCACGTAGATCATCATCACACTGAAATCTGGACATGACCAGGAGATGAGCAAACAATGACCTGTCTACAGTAGCTCTGTAATAATCCCTGCCACCTTCACTCTGACTTCCTTCTTTGCATTCAAGCACAGCTTTAGTCTGTTCTTTTTTATTAGAGTCCATAGACTGATGAAGCCTTGGAAAATTCTTTGGGTAGTCATCACAGGCGCCGACTTTCCAATGTGCCGGGGGGTGCTCGACCCCCAGCTCTGTCCCAGGTCCATCCCCCACTCCACCTCTTCCCTCAAGGCCCCACCCCCACCCCGCCTCTTCCCCACACACTCCACACCACCTATCTCATTGCTAAAGACTGCTTTTGTCATTATATTAATGATTTCCAGTCTACCATATGCAAGTGGGTTGCCAGTGTGAGTAAGCTCATTCTGTAGCTTTAAAATGGCCCCTTCTTGGCATTTAGCAGCACCGACTGAGTTTAGATGGTACTTTAGTATTTCTGGGGAAGACATATAAATTACATCCATATCCCACAGTTCATTTTCAGTAAGTGCTTTAAGAGCCTTTCTGCTAAGCATTTGTTCCTTGTCAGTCCCATTCAAAGCTCATATTTCTCTGTACTTAGGTTTTGCATCAGCTAGTGCCACCACTTTCCCATCCATTAGCGCCGCTGAGAGGCAATTTATGAACTTCAGCTGAGTCGCACAGTTTGCAGTAGTAAATTCAGTATTTGTTTCTATTGCTTTTACCTTTTGACCCAACTTGTTACTTACATTCTTGAAGTAGCACTCCGTGTGATATGCAATGCTGTATGCGTGGGCATCTTTAGGGTCAATGCACTCACTTTACTTTCCATGCAACGTTCTCGCTAAGAGTAACTACTCCATAGAGCAGGGGTAGGCAACCTATGGCACGCGTGCCGAAGGCGGCACGCGAGCTGATTTTCAGTGGCACTCACACTGCCCAGGTCCTGGCCACCAGTCCGGGGGGCTCTGCATTTTAATTTAATTTTAAATGAAGCTTCTTAAACATTTTAAAAACCTTATTTACTTTACATACAACAATAGTTTAGTTATATATTATAGACTTATAGAAAGAGACCTTCTAAAAACGTTAAAATGTATGACTGGCACGCGAAACCTTAAATTAGAGTGAATAAGTGAAGACTCGGCACACCACTTCTGAAAGGTTGCCGACCCCTGCCATAGAGTTTCTCACCTGTCTCATGTCTTAAAACTGTGCTTAATGGGTCCTTTCAGGCTTCCGGCTTACTGCAGAAGAAGCAAGTGTTCTTCTCGAGATGCATGCCATGGGACCTAGTATGAGGCGAGTCTCACTGACAGCTGGCACTTGTCCCTGCATCTTCAACTTTTTCCTGATACTCAATGTACCTTGCCAACTTGACCCTTTTCCAACAACACTGATAATGTCAAATCAACATTTCCACCAACCAAAGCTGGGAACTAGGGGAAGGGCAGTAAGTCTCCCCTGCCATGCCACAGAAAGTGACACCATTGAAATTAGGTTTCTGTAGATTTTTACAAATCAAATAACACTCTCCTTACCTTTCTACCATTAATTTGCTCCCATAACTACACATGATCCAAGACTATATACAAAATAGGGAAAAGTATGGTGAAGGTTGATCAGTGCACCTTTCCAATAATACAAAACAATGATAAATTGAAAAGGAAATACTTTTTTTGCAATGCATAGTTCATCCATCAAAACCAAGAGCTAGCAAGATTAAAAAAAAAAGATTAGATATTTGTAGGCCTAATGAGAACATTAAGATGGACCAGGTGTGACGAAGTGGGAATGTTCTTAATGTTTCCTCTGAATACTGTGTGGGTGCCTCAGTTTCCCCTATGCAGTTCTTAAGTGACTAGGTGGTGGGATAAGGGTGTATGGTTTTTGCAGAGGGAAGGACCAGTGCACATAAATGTCTGACACTTTGTCTCCTGGCAACTGATGGCCTGGGCCCCTCCTCTGCAGAGGTGCCAACTGAAGGTGTTGGAGACAAAGAGGTCAGGTGACCTCCTAGCCCGGGAAAGAGACAAAGCCCAGAGGAGGGGGGGCTGGAGGGAGTTTCAGTTTGGGAGCTGGCTGTAAAATGGAGAGGGGTGCCCCGACGGGGCTTGGGCTTCCCAACGGAGCTGTGGCCTCCCTGGGGCCCCCAGATGGACCTAACTAAAGGGACTCCTGTTGTCTGTACCGGCAAGACCTGTTTTGGACTGTGTTCCTGTCATCTCAATAAACCTTCTGTTTTACTGGCTGGCCGAGAGTCATGGTGAATCACAGGAAGCCGGGGGTGCAGGGCCCTGACTCCCCCACACTCCGTGACACCAGGCCCATAAACTCTAATGCCCACTGAAGTCATTGGAAAAATTCCCAGTGATTTCAGTAACAACTGATCAAATCGGAAATCCATTTTTCCCCCTTCCTCTCATGCTTCAGGACATAAGACAAACACTAACTGATGAGGACTAGTAAAAAAAACCCTCTCCTTGGAGCAAGTTCTCTCATAATTGTCCATTATGGGGATTCTTCTACCTTACTCTCAAATATTTGGTACTGGCCATTGTAGAGACAATATACCGGGGTAAACCGGTTTGAGCCAAGAGGCAATTTCTGTGTTCCTAAGAGATAGTGTATTTTAATAGACATACAAAGGAGTACATATTTTATATCATAACAAATTACTTGAGATTTATGCAGTGGTATATGGTCTCTTAACTTCATTTTATATCACAGTTGTCTAGTTAACACACTGAAATAGAAATCTCACATCACCAGATCAAAAGCTAATATATGAATATAATATATAGGCAAATACTTAGTAGATAAGACCAGACTATACAAGCTGTGAGAGGGGACACTCACCTATTGTGAGGTCCTCCTGTTGGGTGGGTAGGAACCTGCACTCTCTCTCTCTTTTGGGTGCCCCCTGTCTGCTGTTGCCCTTGTCAGGTGGGTTTTCAGTGGCTCAGCCCTCCAGTCAAGTCACACACAGTCAACTTGGGTAAAAAGGTCAAACAGGTCCTGTCCCTGTGCCCATGGTAATGTCTTTAGCCCGGTCTCTGGGCTCAGTCCTCAGCCCCTTCTTGGCTAGCTTTAAGTCCGTGTCTGCCCTGGTACAGAACAGTGCACCCAGGGTTTTCTCCCTGAAGACTTTAAGTCCTGCCCTTTACTTGGGCCTCTAAACAAGCCTTCTCCTCTTCTGAGGTCTGGGGAACCCAGGCCCACCCACTACTCCAGCTCTCAACCAGGGACCCTACAAATAGCAGCCACATGCTGCTTCCTTTAACTCCATTGCTGCTGCTGTTCCCTAAACCACTTCCCTCATAGCCCCTTCCTCTTCTCCCTTACCTCAGGGCTGAAGTTCTTCCTCACAGAATGCCAGTGTCACCAGAACCTATCTTCTGGTTCTCCCTTGAGCTCCAGCAACCAGCACCTTCCTTGCTCCTCTAGTCCTAGCCAGCAACTGATCTACTCAAGCCCTGCAGTTCCTTTTAACTGAGCCTGCTGGGCTCTGATTGGCTGCTTCCATGCAGCCTTTCTAGGCAGGCCTGGAGGACCCACCCTCACTGCTCTTTTTCTGGGTGGGGTATGGTAGGACCAAGAGGACTCCAGCAGGGGCCTTAAGGGGCCTGGTACATCCCGTCACACAGACAAACAAGTAAACAATGTTTACCCTTATATCTAGGCTTGGAAGAATTTGATTTTTATTTTTTTTATCATTTTAACTAATATCAATGTTTGTTTTTAAGCATTTTATTTTTAATCTCTTTAATTTTCAGTTTCAGGAGATTATGGGAGGGACAGACAATGGGAGGTCAGACAATATAATTTAATCATAGAATCATAGAATATCAGGTTTGTTGAATACCAGGCCAGTTTGTTTACTTGCCTCGTCCGCAGGTCCGGCCGAGCGGTTCGCCGCTCCAGGCCAATGGGGGCTGCTGGAAGCAGCGCGGGCCGAGGGACATACTGGCCGCCGCTTCCAGCAGCAACAATATAATAAATTCCCTAGCTCCATGCATTTACCACTGGACACAAACCCCTGGCTGCCTCCCTAGCACCATTCCAGACACATGGGACATTGAGGATACGTCCTGCGACGAGTGCTGCGGTGCTGGGAACGTTGGGGTTCCTTTGTGGTATCTTCACCCAAGTGGGGCAAGGTCCTTTCCTGGCTCCATGGGCTGGAGTCCTGTGGAGGTTTTGGCTAGCTGTCAGCAGCCAGCATGAGGTTGGTTCTCTGCCTCCCCGATCGCTGGTCTCCGCATGGCTGGCCCTCCCCGATCACATGCTAAATCCCGTAATAGCTCAAAGTCCCCATATGTGTGGGGAGTGGAAGCTGATTAGAGACTCCCCAAGCTGCACAGCTCCTCTCCCAGCTCTATCTCAAGCAGCCCAAAAGTGAAACCAAACCTAATGCCCCTGTCTCTGATGTAGCCTCTCCCCTCTTACTGAGGGACTGAGCAGTCCTGGCTCCTCACTGGCCCAGCAAACTGTCTATGTAAATCACTCCATCTGAAGCTCCCCATTGGCTTTTGTAGTAGTTTTTAGTTTATTCTGTCCCTGCCTTATGCGATGCTGGCAGACCAGGTGCCAGCTTATGCCAAAGCCCCTGAGCCTCATTGAACACTGACAGATGCATAGCTGGAAACCAGTGTAGCTCGCCTGTATGTTAGCATTGTTAAAATAAATGTTAAGTTTATGTCTTTAATGTTTAGACTTTATGAAATGATTATGAGTTGCTGCATCCATTAACGTCACTTATAATATCTGTATCCTATGCTGTACGGTAATATTTAAATATTTGCTTTGTAACTACAAAAGTGTTTGCTATGAATCTGGAAATGCCCACAGTCAGGAAAAAAGCATTACCAAATGTGAAATAATAGTTCAGCACAAGAGGTGTATCTCCTGCCCAACAAAAGAAGGTCTATAGACATCAGAGGGAACATGCAAAAACACTCATCAAATTACAGTTTTAACTCTAAAGGAAGAGAATAAAAATCCCTGTTTGGGAGAAATTGTTATCACTATGCTGCTTGTAGTTTGGCGAGGGCAATATTTCTAACCATAAGCAAAGGATCCCCAAGCGCTTGGTTTTAGTTAACCTTAACAGAAATATAGAGTTTGCATATCATAGCATTACTATTACCTGTATCTCATTTGTGTGTGTATGTTCATCTGCTTTAACCTTGTAACTAACTCTCTTATTTCTTTTTCCTAATTAATAAATCTTTAGTTAGTTTATTATAGGATTGGCTACAAGCATTATCTTTGGTGAGAGATCTAAGGTACAATTGTCCTGGGGTAAGTGACTGGTCCTTCAGGACTGGGAGTAACTTGAATATTATTGTGATTTTTGGTGTAAGGGACCATCTGTCACAAAGGCAGGCTTGCCTGGGTGACAAAATAGATCAGAGTACCCAAGGGGACTGTCTGTGATGCCATGCTAAGGCTGTTATAGTGTTGTGGATGATGTTGGAGGATGTTGTGAAGGCCAAGACCATATCAGGGTTCAAAAAAATAACTAGATAAATTCATGGAGGATAGGTCCATCAATGGCTGTTAGTCAGGATGGGCAGGAATGATGTCCCTAGCCTCTGTTTGCCAGAAGCTGGGAATGAGCGACAGAGGATGGATCACTTGATGATTACCTGTTCTGTTCATTCCCTCTGGGGCACCTGGCACTGACCACTGTCAGAAGACAGGATACTGGGCTAGATGGACCTTTGGTCTGACCCAGTAGGGCCATTCTTATGTTCTTATGTTTGAGGAGTTCACACTTGATACTTGGTTGGTGAAATCTAAGTATAGAGCACACAACCAGTTCGGGGTTTGTGCCCTGTGTTTTGACATCCTGAGGTTGACATCCACGGTTGTGAGCTACTCTAGACAATCTGACACCCTAGACCCTAACCAGGCTGGGAAATGGTGTCTGGAAGGTCTGGAGTCATTGTTGCTCTAGTCCAGAGGTAGGACCCCTAGAGGCTCAGTTCAGTATTCTAGGAGCTAACAAACTCCAAGGGGGGTTACAACTAAATCCTCTTTATATGGTTGCTACTACACTTCCTCCTACATCATTTCAGACTTTAAGTGGGACTTCTAAAGTGAAATCAGCCTTTAAAGGTTTGATCTTGTCCATAAGAGATTTGATACCATTCAGCCACCATTGAAGGAAAAGTAATGTATAGTAGAAGTTACTTCTAAAAGACTGACATTGTCGAATGCTTGGGTTGAAAAGCCAACTGGACATTCATATAATAGATTTTATTTATTAAAATGCACCTATCCCAGGATTTGTACTAAGAGCCTATACAGGATTATAATACATATTGTATCAGACTACAAAATCTTCCTCACAGCTCCTTGACACTAGTAAAAACTTACCACCCCCTTATCCAGCCCACTACAATATTTAAATTTAAATGAATTTTCTTCCTGTGACCAGCACTCCTTTTATATTTATTTTCCACTAATATTGCAGTTAATGGGTTTGCTAGAAAACAAATTCACTGAAACAGAACATTTTAAGAAACTATTGGATAGTATTCCCAGAAAGCGACTTAAAAATTCATAGACGTCACTATTCACACCAGAAACCTGACTCTGAGAGTTACTTTGGCCCTCATCTGGGAGTCAGGAGGCTTGGGTTCTATTCCCTCTTCTGCCATTGACATACTGAATGACTTTGCTCTTCATTTCTCTGTGCCTCTTTTTCCCCTCCCATTTTTTCTATGCATATTTAGCTTCTCAGGTAAGAGACTGTCCCTTGTTGTGTGTTGCACAGTGCCTAGATAATGCCTTTCCTATCCAGCCACACAGCTAAAACTTTCAGCCAGGCTCTCATAATCTCTCATCTTGATTAGTGCAACATCTTTCTCTCTGGCCTTGACAAATGCAGTCATTCCCTGATCATATCCATTGAGAATGCGGCTGCTAAGATCATTTTCCTAGCCTGTTGCTTTGGTCACATCATCCCTCACTTTGAATCCCTGCATTGGCGTTCTCCTTTTCTATCACCTCACACGTAAGCTGCTTGTATTCACTTTCAAGGCCCATCACAGTCAATCCCCGCCCTACCTAGAATCTCTCATTTGCTCTTGAGCTGTGAAAGCTCGCTTATGATTGGCGAGTGAAGCCAGTCTTCACTGCCAACTAGTTAAATTTTCAAATATCTTCAGGCTTGTTCCCCAAAATTATCTGAAAAGCAGCCTCATTATCCACCTTCAAATACCTTAAAATAAGTGCCGACTATCTCCATCTACTCCTCAAGCCATAATAGGGGCTGATTTCTTGTAGGCATCATGGCAGAGGTGAGTCTACAGGAAATGCTTAAAGGAGAAAACAGTATTGGCCTTCCTTATGGATTAGTTCAGGGAAAGAACACCATGCATAAAGGCCAGTGCAGAAGATGATGCAGAGATGTTTGTGTGAGAGGCTGACGACTGGATGGCCGTTATTGGCAGAATGGAAGAGGCAGGGTACAACATGATAGATAAGAACAGACAAGCAGGGAGAGGCCAAGTTATGAAGGGCCTTAAGGTCCACAAGAAGCATGAATTTGGTGTGGTGAAACAGAGGCTCCAACAGAAGGTATCATAGAGGGAACAGCGTGGTCAGAGCAATGGGCAAGGAAGATGACCTTAGCAGCTGCATTTGGTATGCACTGTAAGGAGGCAATGTGAGGTGAGAGAGTCCAGAGAGGAGGAGGTTACAATCATAAAGACAGGAGATCATGAGGACATGGACTTTTGGCTGGCTAGACAGAAAAAATAGAGAGATTTTAGAAATGCTATAGAGGAATAAGTGGCAACAATGTGGGCATGATGTGGATGTGCAGGAGAAGGCAGGAAGGATATGGAATTGACCTTCAGAGGGTCAGAGTGACAGGGAATATGAGGAGTGAAAGTGTTTTGGAGGAAAAGTCAATTTGGTTTCAAACAGTGAATAATTTAGAGAAAATCTTGATCTGCTCATGGACAGTTTGTGAACAGAAAAAGAAAGTAAAATTCATCCAACAAATAATTGGCAAATTATTCAACCTGCTCCAATAGCAACCAATTTCTGTGACCAAAATTCTTCCCTACCCAATGCACAGTACATTATAATCTATTCACATGACTATCTTCTTCTTTCACCAAAGTTGCTTTCAGGCACCGCTGTTGTTTCAGCAGCCTCAAATAAAAACTGTGCCTTTCAGTGAATGAAAAGAGCAGAGAAGCAAGGTGCAATGTAGCACTATATTAAACCAAGTGAAAAAGGGTTTTGCGTTGTTGCTTTTAATTAGGTTTCACATTTTGAATCAATCTTAATTTATCTGAGTTAATAACTGTAATAAGCCACAGCCATTCAAATGTGTCTGTCAGTTAATTTGAGCACACATCTTGTGAACAGCAAGCCACTGTTAATAGTGCGCATTTGTGGTGACAGTTCTGAACGGATGAATAAGAGCTTTTGTAACAATTATTATACATCATCAACAATGCCACCCTTAGTAACTGGAGATGGAACACGCCTCATCTTTGCTTTTCACTTCTGAAACACAAACAGTAATTGCCATATTCTAGAAAAATAAGTAAGGAAGCAAGGTTTCCAACTCAAAAATATTTTAATTAGAAGTTAGTTCCCAGCTCATCATCTGATCACACTATCAAAAGACCTCTCTGGTAGCAAAGAGGTGGAATTGGAGAAGGTAACCATAAAGGGGGCTTTTGCAACACCTAAATCTTAGGCACCCTGCCACTTAGAGGAATTCACAACCCAAGTTAGGTATTTGGGCTCCCCATACAATGCACGGGAAGAGGTAAGCACCTAAAAAAGGGATTCACAAAAGCCAGCACACTGAGCAGGGAGCCATCTAAATTAGCCAGTAGGACTGTGAGGAGAGGGATGAGGCCTAAACCCCACCCTTCAAAGGGAATTAGGTCCCTAATTGCAGGCTGGAGGGAGACATCTATCTCAGCTCAGGATTCACAGCCTTCCCCCCTCTCCTGGAGTTAGGCATCTAAGTCCGGTCAATCCTTTCTTGTTTAAAAAAAATGAGGAGAAGGAGGTTAGAGCGCTCACCTGGGATGTGAGAGACCCAGGTTCAAATCCTCACTCCGGCTGGTTTGGAGCAGGGATTTGAACCCATGTCTCCCACATGAGTGTTCTAACTACTGCCACTTCCTCCTCCTAGTTGTCTTCTCTGCGAGTTAGGCATGCTCTGAGCATGCCTAGCAAATCAGGTACTGCAGTCAAGATAAGCGGGGAAATGCCTGTTTGGTGAATCCTGCCAGGTCTTAGGCAGGAATTAGGCACCAAGCAGCTCAGCACTGTCAGGACTAAGGCAGCTTTGTGCATGCCCCCCAGCAGAAGCTAGGGGCTGTTACCAGAGAAACATCAGCATGGTATTAGGCAGCAGCTGCATGATAGTTTTGTGATGCCTAAATGTTGGACTTAGCTGCCTAAGTCCCCCTTGTGAATCTTGCCCAAATAAAGAGAAGAATGATGATGGTCAAGCACAATCCTTCTTGAAGAATGGGCCTCTAGAGACACTAGGAAATCCTCGTGTCACTTGATGATGGAATAAGACAGATAAGGGTCCTACTATATTTAATGGCCTGTATTCCAAAGAGAATATTTCAATCTTACTGAAAGAGGTAACTGCAGTTGTAACATCTTTTTTCACCCAGTTAACTCCTTAAGTGCCAATCTCCTTATTGGTTTTGATGGACAAGCCTGGGTTCTTCTGGATCCCAGCTCCAGCTCAGTAGGGTGTAACTTTCTTATTTTCTTCCCACATTAATTTATTTGGTGGTGTCGCCACCCTTCTCGCTCCTTCCTCGCAGACTCACCAAGCCAGCTTGGAAGGAAAATTCTAATCAAAGGGTAACCCACACTTACTTACTAAATAGTTGGAGACTTCCAAGAAATAACACAAATACAAACAATATATTCAACATAGTCATTATATTAAACAGAAAGTAAATATAACAGGATAAAACACTATTCTCAGGGTCACTGGTGACCACGCTAATATCCACGAATTTCCCCAGTCATGTGACCCGATAGAGCAAGAATAAAATTTAATGTCCCATTGGTACGCACAAGCATACCCTGGATAGCCGGTGATGATATATTTTGTGCAGCAATTGCCAATTTGACTGACTAGGTTCAATACAGCCCAAAAGACTTACATGTGGGCTCAGATGGTAAGTCCCTCCACAAGTTTAATAGGGAGCTGGTAATTAAATCCCCAAACTCTTACCCCCTGGCTTCAGGAGACAGTTTATGGAGTAGGGGGTCTCCCAAACAATTTCCCGAACTAAAAGATGGTGCACTCTGAATTCTGCAAATGATTCTCAGGTTCAGAAACAAATCTGGACTCCTGCAGAGATGCTGACGATCTCAGCTGGCAGGCGTCCTCTTCATACAGGAATCAGGCTGCTTCCGTTCCCAAGCTTTCCCTTCACCACAAAGAAATGCAGGACTCAAAGTGAAAATTACAATAACTTTACTAAAAACCCTAACTCTGATTTCCTACCTTAGCACTCAGATACACTCACAGAGGCAGGTAGCCCTGAACTAACAGCAAGAGCAGCACTTACCACGTGGTAAGTGAGTTTACCTAGGAACTGAAGGGCTAACTCAGTCTGGCCGGGGAGGGAGCTCTCCCAAAAAAGTTCTATACTCTCGGAGTTACCTTGAAAAGAGAAAGGGCCAAGCTTAGGGATATTGCTTCCAGGTACCCAGAGGCCAGTTCTCAAGGGGAACCCTACATGCAGGCCTGGGACTCAGGAGCTCACCACATACCAAGTCCTTACCTTTCAGCGGCTGGCTCCAGAATAGCTTCTCCACCCTCTGACGGTGCTCCCAGAGATGGGCATGTCATTTCCTATTGGTCTGGCTATCTCATTTTCCTGGGCTTTTACTTCTTAGTCATTTGACTCTGCCCCACTCCTTTCTCTCAGACACTGCTCCTCCTCTGAGCAGGCGTGCCGGTAGCCAGCCAGGCATACCTGCTACCCCCCCTAAGCTCAAAATAGTGTTTCTCCTCTTTCTCTCTGGGTTTCCCAACAGACTCTGAGGTTGCCCTTGCCCCCCTTCCTCCTAGGGACAGCCTACCTCTACCTGAGTTACAAGCACAGAGTCTCGGGAACCAAGGTAAACCACACAGTTGTATCCTATTTTTATTATGGTCCCATCTTGACAGTGCTGAGAATATTTAAATTGACAATCACAAGGACAATCAGATTAGATTTGGATTCTCCAGACAGAATAATTTGTACATTTAAAAACAAAGAAGAATAAAATAAGTTCATAATAAACTAGTAAAGTAACAAAGCAAGAGTAAAAATATTGAGAGAGGATTGTATGTTTCACGCATTCAGAGCATGCCACAGCCCTCCAGGAGTTCTGGAAAAGATCAAACCAGAAAATGTTCACAGTTTGCACTCCATTATTTGCCTATGTCATCTAATCAGGCACTAGAAAGTACACTACATGCCTTAGGTTAGTGATTTACATCATGCAAATGTTCAAATTCATGGAAAACTTCAGGAACTATTTGCTGAAGAAAGTTGCAAATAGTTTCTAATAAGTACACTTGAGACTCTATGATCTGTCTGTGAACTATAAAAAAGTGAAATTCCTAGAATAAATGATTTTTATAAATACTTCATCCAGCTCTTACTCATGATGTCAGTGGACTTGTACTGGTGCAACTGAAAGGATACCCTAGGGGTATCTTGACTATGTAATATAGAAACCCCTTAAAAATAGCAGTTCATAAAGGAAAGGTTGACACATCTTGATCTATTTTTGATATTAGTTTTGCATATCAAACCACAAGACATGGATTTTTAATAGAAACAGGCAAGAGGTATTTTAATAGGCTACCATTACAGGAATTATTAGCATACAAACTTGGGACACCACTTGTTTAGGGAAAGCCCCTGGCGGTCCGGGCCGGTTTGTTTATCTGCCGCGTCCACAGCTCCGGCCAATCGTGGCTCCCACTGGCCGCGGTTCCCTGCTCCAGGCCAATGGGAGCTGCTGGAAGTGGCGCAGGCTGAGGGACGTACTGGCCGTACATGCCCCCGCCATGCAACTGACTTTTAACCTGCAGATGCATAGACAGACTTTTACATATATACCACGGTCTATAGCTGGCACATGGCTGGTCTCACTCTGCTAGGGTGACCAGATAGCAAGTGTGAAAAATGGGACAGGGGTGGAGATAATACATGCCTATATAAGACAAAGCCCCGAATATCGGGACCGTCCCTATAAAATCGGGACATCTGGTCACCCTACACTCTGCATGTGTCAGCTAGCCAACATCTAGAGCAGTGGTGGGCAACCTGCAGCCCGCAGGCCGCGAGACAGTGTTTACATTGACCGTCTGCAGGCATGGCCGCCCGCAGCTCCCAGTGGCCACGGTTCACCATTCCCGGCCAATGGGAGCTGTGGGAAGCGGCGCGGGCTGGCCGCTGCTTCCCGCAGCGCCGACTGGCCGGGAAGGGCTAATCACTGCCACTGGGAGCTGCAGGCGGCTGTGCCTGCAGACGGTCAATGTAAACACTGTCTCGTGGCTCGCCAGCAGATTACCCTGACCGGCCACATATTGCCCACCACTGATCTAGAGTGTTACGCAGAAAAAGAAAGTAGCCTACTAGGATCAATCTTCTTCCATTATTCTGCTGTCTTCTGCTTTTCCCACTATGTAGCATTATCAGATGGAACATGAAGATATTATATTCATTGTATTTAGAGGGATAAAAATGACACAATAATACTCAGTGATGGTGTTTCCTTGTGTACAGTAACAAGACAATGCAACTTCATTTAATCTCAAGTATTTTGTACAGTACAAAGTGTCTCTCTCTCTCTCTCTCTCTCTCAAAACACTTTACAAAATTAAAGACTTTACTCACAGTTGGCTATTCTGTATGGGAGAGATTTTCATAGGTACAAATGGCAGTTAAGTGCCTAAATCCCATTGCAAGCCATTTGTGCCTCTGAAAATCTGCCCCTAGATTGTTAAGAAATATTTACTAGATAAGAATATATTCTAAACCCATCTTTTTCAAAGTAATTTCTAGAACTGCCTGTCTGTTTCACTATCTCCATTCAATAAACGGACCTTTTTTGTTTTTTCTGTTTCTGCTTTTTGCCTGTCTGCAGTTTTGTGGCCTGGCTTCCTGCCATAATCAGTGGAAAACTCCCATGGACTTTACTGGGTGCAGGATTGAGTTCAAACCGTGGGCTTACAATGCAGTGTAGATATACTTCAGCTTCTTGGTACAGGGAGCTCTCATTGTTTTAAATTGTAAAGCACTGTGCACACACAAGGCACTACAGAGATGATTAAAAGTATTTGACTAACTATATTGTACGGTTATGTAAAATGCTTTTAAAACCCAGTTTATCCTTCATAACACTTTTATTTTGGCTACTGTCTTTATCATTGTGTAAAATTGTTATTTGGACTGGGGTGGCATCTAAAAGACACAATCAAGGTTTGGGGTCCCAGTAAACACATACACATCATACACACACTCATTTAAATGTCAGCTTCCGCACCTAAGAATTTATGTTCTAGTTTCTGTCAGAAAACTGGTGGATGCAATAAGCAAATGAGGAATTGGAGGGCAAAGGTGGAAACCATAAAGATACTGTCAGATACTGCTCAAAAGGGATATTACCCAATATCCTGAGATGAAAGTGCTGTCGGTTGGTTTTTTTTTAAACTGAGCAGTTAAGAAAATTGTTCTTGTTTTTTTTCTTCACAATCTTGGCTAGCAGACTAGTGGCAGTAGTCCCAAACTATTCATGTAGTCCTGAACATGAGTGCAAACTAGGGACCTTTACGTTCGTGCCCACAGCATTCAGACAGCAAAGTTACACCACCGCACTTTGGTGCACACTGCAGTTCGCTCCCCTGGAGCCCAAACTGTGAGGCATTATAGACATGCCCTAAGACAGCTGTGGGTGCAGAAAGGTAAACACTGTAATCAGGTGTCATGCTCCAAAATTAATTTCTCTGATACTTTGTTATATCCTGAAAGGGGAGAGCTCCATAGTTAGTTTTTAAATCTTAATTACTGGAGTGAGTGAGTAGGCAACAGTTATGATTCTACATCCATCTTCTCAATAGAAATGGCATTAAGAGATTAGTCATTAGGAATCTGTACAAATTTCTAGATACAGACAAATCTCTCTCACACACAGGGACAAATCCTCAGCTAAGTGTTTAGCCTATGTAACTGGGCTGCATACTGAGAAGAGGGACAAGGAGGAAGGGATACTCTTCAGAGCCCCCTCCAATAATGTCCCCATTGTCCCATCTTGGTTTTGCAGTCCTGGGACCCTCAGCCACTGAAGTGGGATTTCCTCCATACTGTAGAAAAGCAAGCTTGTGCATGACGTGGAATTCAAATGGAGATGACGAATCAAGAAAATAACTCCAAGAGTAATAGCTACTGAAAATGACTGAGCTAACTGCTGCTGACCTTAAGCTACCAGCCTCTTCATTCATAGACCAAGCACATACCAAGTAATTACATCAATATGAACAATGTCCCTTAAAATACTATATAAACATTTTGAGAATGAAGACATGAGAGAGAAGTACTGGGCTGACTATACCAAGGTTTTGTGCCACCAAACTGGGTACCTAAGTTTGCAACAACAGGCATAAATTTTAAAGGAGGCTCAAGCGGATTCAAGTGCACTAGCCAAATAATGCACCTGCCAGGAGGGAGACGGCCTGAAAATGCTCCTGGCATGGAATAGTCAATGGCTCCACCTTAGCACAAATGGGAACTGCAGCCCTAAAAAATTATACCTGGTGGTGTCTCTAGCGTGTGATCACCCCACACCAGCTGACCTGCTTTGAAGCATTAGATCATCCATACTACAAACAGTCTACACTTCACAAGATTCTACATGTTATTTACTAACAGGGGAATATGAGACCATGGACATGCATGGATCCAGAGTACTTACAGCATAATCCAAAGCTCACTGAAGACAATGGGAAACTTTCCAATTATCTTCCTGTGCTTTAATTCAGATCTTTAGTGGGGCACAGATACAGTATCTTATTTTCTGGCATAAATATGGATGAAGGTGCTTAACCTGAAGCACTAAAATTTGAAAGTAAAAAGGATCATCTTTATGTCTTGCTGAAGTGGCAAGTAGCTTTTCAATATTTCCACTAGTTCCACACAGTCGCTAGAATGTTGCATCACCTTCATACCACATACTGCTAATTATAGTTTAAAAAGAGAAGATTTGAGGAAAGTATGCCTGACTGTGTTCAGAGTGTTGAATGCTAGCTGAAATCTAATTATTAATCAGTGTCTTCTCTTTGGACCTATTCAATTAGAGAAGCAAACAATGAATTGTAACTATCCTACTGAAAATTCATCAGAAAATGAACATAATGAAAGGCATAAGGCAAATCCTAGCATAGGCTTTATTAGCTATAAAAATTGCTTCTGAATGTCACACATACACACACACACTTAAATTTATCATGCGTTGTGTTTGCATCTTTTATTAATATTAAAAATCAACACTCTAACTTCTTCTGGAACTTACTAAAATCCTTTTACTTATCTAGTCCAGTACTATAAAGAGTGCTGCATAGATAAATATTTTATAGTTTCAGGTAATATTAAATATAAAGACTTACAGAAAATACTCGGTTTTGCACATATTTGCCGCTTCTTAGTGTATGTGCAACATGCATCAGGTGACGCGTGACCAGGATTCATCACCGAATTTGGTCTGCTGGTTGGATCATTAGCTTCCCCGACCCAGGCTGGGTACTGACAAGGAGTGCGACGTGAATGTTGATCCATGCCCCCCATGTGCTACTTAACACAATACATAACTTAATATCAATGCAAAGGGTCAATAAAGCTGCCATAACCAGGCAGCTGAGATTTCCTGCAGTGTGTTGAGGGTGTGGCTGATGAGGAAACATAGCCAAAACACCTCAGGATTCCGGTTATCTCCAGCAAGTATAATTGCTCTGGGGGACAAAGAGGCATTATTAGCCTGCACAGGCTATGGCAGCCCTATGGCCGTTCTAAATTCCACTAAGGACTGAACCAGCCCCCGGTCAGTCCCAAGAATTGTTAAGAGTATAATGATGGTGCATAGTCCTTTTGCCCCCATCTGTCCCATCAAGTCCTGCGCCAAACAGATTGTAGCAGCACTCACAGATTGGACTCCGAATTCATTTATTTTTTCTTTTCTAGTGTTTTGTACATTTTACACTACCTGGCCAGGAGAGTGAGGCCTCTGGAGTCTCCCCTAAGGCTGCCATCACTGTCACACTGTTGTGAATTTCTCCACAGTAGGACTTAGGCATGAAAGGCTGTTAGGAACCTATTTATACAGAAATAAACTTGTCGTGTGCCTAACGCTTCTCACTATGGGTGTAATGATCCTAGGGTCATGGTGGAAACCACTCATGGCAATGTGATGCAAAGCTACCACATCAGTGTTGTTCCCATAGATGTTTCTGGACAATGTGTTTAAATGTGTGTGCTCTGGAAACATTTGCTCACTCACACTGGATAAGGTCACCAGCTCCAATGAAGAATCCCATGGGAGGAGCTCAGAGGAGCAGAAAAACTCCATAAGGTTCCCTCCACAGAGGTTCCTGTGAATCATCCCCTTAAGGGGGAGGCATTTGGGGCCATTTGAATTTGGCAGGTTGGTTGGAGGGTGATACAACATTCTAGAAACTGTGGAAATAGTGGAAACGTTACAAAGCAGCTTTCCACTTCAGCAAGACATAAAGCTGATCCTCTTTACCCTACCAGTCCTGGTATCCGCAATGAAGGGACATCTCAGATCTTTGGAGGCAAGTGCTGCCTCTGAGCTCTGACACTGGTTTCCCCATCCTCTATAGCACCTTAGCTCTCATGCTACCATTACATGGAGCCCCATGCAACTTCACAGTAGCATCTTCAGGAGGCACCTAGTTCTGGTCCGTATTAACTGCTGGCCAGATTTCTGAACATGTGGCGCCATTTTATGACATGAACACCTCATGTGCTGAGTCAAACAATTTAGTTCATATACAATATGGAAGAGCCATCAGATAAAAGACTTCTGAAAAAAATTACAACCTGTAAGACAAAGGTTGGGATTTTTTTCAGAAACCCTCAGTGTTGATCTAGTTCTGATCCCATTGACTTCAATGGAAGCAGAGTCTACTCCTGGGAGAATTCTGCATCGTGTGCAGAATTCATGTGCTGTGCAGAATTTTTTTTCCGCAGAAAATACATTCTGCCAGAAAGGTGCTGCAGTTACTCCTTTCATCCACCAGGGGCTGCTGTGGTGCCAGAACAGAGAACAGCTGCTCCCTGGCAAGAGCAGGCCTAGCTGCTGACAGGGAAGAGAAAGAAGCTGCCTTCCTCACAGCACCCTGCCTGTGGGGCCAGGTCAGGGGGCACGAGATATGGGGGGACAGACAGCATGAAGAACCTGGGGCTGCTTGGGGGGGTCACAGACTGGGGTTCAGAAAGGCTAGTGGTGGAGGGACACATGGGGTAGAGGTGTCTGAGTGGGGGCACAGGACCACATGAAGGGAGGGGGTGACTGAATGGGGGTGCAGTGCTACATGGGGATGGGGCAGGGAGTGCAAGAACACATGAGGGAGGAGGTGGCTGAGTGGGGGCAGAGGCCACATGGAGATGGGGGGACAGGGTGGCTGAGTCAGGGTTCAGGGCCACATGGGGGAGGGGGTGTAGGGATATATGGGGATGGGGGGAGGAAGGGTGGCTGAGTGGGGGTGCAAGGACACATGGGGACAGGGGCAGATGTGCCTGACTGAATGAGAGAAGCTAGGGGTCAGCCAGGGTCTGCATGGTAGAGGCTCCCTAACAATCCCTCCCCACCCCAAAAAAACCTGTTCCATACTTCGCCCACCCAAAAACCCTCCAAGTTGACACCCAGGCTCCTTCCCAGCAATTACTTCCCTCTCCCTCAGCTCCTCCATTACCCCGACTCCCCCAAGCCTTTGCACTTCTTCTGAGGGGTGCAGGAAATAATTTTCTGTATTGTAGTTTAAATAAATTATTACTCAGAGTTCTATATTAATATATCTAATAAGGAATCTATTTGTCAAAAAACATTTCCTGTATCTTTTTTGTTGTCTGTATTGTTACAGACATAGTTGCTGACAGGTATTTTGAAATAAATTACCAAAATAATTGAAACTGGTGTGATTATATTGTTTTATTTTGACAACTAAATATGCAGAATTTTAAAATATTGTGTGCGGAATTTTTAGTTTGTTGGCGCAGAATTCCCCCAGGAGCAAAGAGTTAGGTCGACACTGAGTACTTTTGAAAATTCCACTGTGAAAGTGTTATACTTATTGGCTTAAACAACAACAATCTTGTGCATCTTATCTTCAATTCCCTCAGCTATCTAGTTCTTTCATTTACATCATGTTTCCACAGGTGATGGAACTAGGAGTGTGGGGGATGCTGCCGTACCCCCTGGCTTGAAGTGTTTTCCATCATATAAAGGGTTTACAGTTTTGTTCAATGCGTCTCAGCATTGTTTATGCGAGTTGGAAGACAGAAATACACAGGGGTGCTAGAACAAAGTTAAAGAAGCAGATGATAATCAGGAATACCATATAGCATTCGCTTCAGGAAAGGAGTTAAACAGGCTTGATCTCAAGATCATCTGCAATGCTAACTATGCTCCATGATCAACAGATACTATAGGCAAGTTAGCATGATACAGTCTCACTGTGGAGCCCCCAAATCCTGTTATGTGCATGAAAATGTGTTTTATCATCATCAGTCAGAAAGAAAGTGCATGTGAAATGAGCCTGAAGCAAACACAGGGTGGAAAGCGTGTCAGAAAAACTTCAGAGGTAAACAGAGTGCTGAAGCAGTGGGCACTTTGGGAAGAAGCATCCACTCATTTAGAGTCACCTGTGTGTGCAGGTCTGTAACCTGTGTTGTAACATACACAGCCAGTTGGATAAGTCTGTGGGAATGAGAATACAGAGTGGTGAGTCCTAACTGATTAGGAGCTTCTGGAATGAATCCCACAGACATGGTGTAGACCAGGGGCGGGCAAACTTTTTGGCCTGAGGGCCACATCGGGTTTCGTAAATTGCATGGAGGGCCGGTTAGGGGAGGGGGTTGTGGCCCGGCCCCCACCTCCTATCTGCCCCCCCCCGGGACTCCTGCCCCATCCAACCCCCCCTGTTCCCTGATGGCCCCTCTGGGACCCCTTCCCCATCCACACACACCCACTCCCTGTCCCCTGACTGCCCCTGGACCCCCGCCACCCCATCCAACCCCTCCTCTCATTCCTGACGGCCCCCCCGGGGCCCCTGCCCCATCCAACCGCCCATTCTCCCTGTCCCCTGACTGCCCCCTGCCACCCCATCCAACACCCCCCCCTCCTTCCTGACTGCCCCCCGGGACCCCTGCCCCCATTCAACCCCCTGTTTCCCCCCCAACCACCATCCACACCCCCACCCCCTGACCACCACCTCGAACTCCTCTGCCCTCTATCCAACCCCCCGCTGCTCCCTGCCCCCTTACCACGCTGCCTGGAGCACCGGTGGCTGGCGGCGCTGCAGCCGTGCTGCCCGGCTGGAGCTGCCGCCGCCACTGTCACCACGCAGCACAGAGCACCGGGTCAGGCCGGGCTCTGCAGCTGCGCTGCCCCAGGAGCTCACAGCCCCGCCGCCCAGAGCATTGCACCGGTGGCAGAGCGAGCTGAGGCTGCGGGGAAGGGGGAACAGCAGGGGAAGGGACGGGGGCTAGCCTGGTGTAGAGTGTAAGATTCCACAGACCACTGCTTTAATCTAACAGCTTGCAGAACACAACATGCAGCTTCTCCATTTGTATCTAATTCAGACTCTCTGATCAAATCCAAAACCTGGGATGGACAAATGTTACCTGGCTGCTATTCTCAGTACTCTAAAAGACCAGCATGGATCATGGAATGTATTCTCTATAAACAGTGCACCAAGGAAGTAAGAAAATGAATAAAATAGGAAGGAAAGCTGGATACCTCTAGGGCTATCTTTAATCTTTGCTTTAGCATAATTGTAAAAATGATCAGATGTTCAAAACCTGTTTTAGTTCTGTTAAGTAGGTTTGCTGGCCCCTACACATATCCTATGTAGAAAAATGTCTCATTTAACCAAAAATATCATGTTCCCTGTTATACCTGAGCGTAATTTCAAACTATGTGCTAAGTATAACACAGCAGTTAGTAAAATCAGCCATGCTCTAATTCAAATTTAATTGTACAATTAAAATAACAAGATACTATTTGAAGGAAACCACTAAACTAAATCACTTCCATTAACTGGATCAAGTTTTTCAGTATCTTTAAGTGTTGGTGAAGTAACATCCCCAGTGAAATCATCTTTCTTGAAAATATCCTTTAATTTTTACCATACTCATTTAAAAAAAAATCTCATTGTGCTTGCACTCCTGTTTTTATTTAATTCACTAAACACTCAACCCAACACAAACTGTGATCCTGATTGTCGGTACCTGTAACTAATTTCACAAGCAGCATAGTCAGCAGTTTAATTCTATCTATGTGAAAATAAATCCTTAGGGCTCTGAACTTAGCACTCTGATGCTGTGCTGACAAACGTGGCATAAAAGCATACAGAGAGAGAAAAATCAATAAAATAGATGAAATAGATCTATTTGAAGCCAGACTCTCTGTGTGTCAGGAGACTGGATGGTAGACACTCATGCCTAGTGGTTGGAGCAGGAGTCAGGTCTCATGGTTGGAGTCTGAATGCCAGTGCTCAAGTAAAAGCAGAGTCGGAGACAGGGATTGGAGCCAAAGGTCAGAACTGAAGTTAGAGTCCGAATGCCAGAGCCAAGAGTCAAGACAAAGTCAGAACTAGGAACCAGGGCCAAGGGTCAGAACTGTAATCAGAGTCCAAGTGCCAAGTCTGATCATGCAAACCTTACTCACATAGGTCCTGAATCGGTGCAACACTTAACAATATGCTTTTTATTATTATTTATAATTTTATTTTTTTCCAAACAAATATACCAAATACCAGATTTATCATAATACATAAAGTAAATAAAGACGGTATGGATCAACGGAGGGGAGGGGAAGCAACATAGCTATCTTCAGCCCCTATGTTAATCATAGACCTCTAAAAGGTTGGCCCAAATTGCTTTGAATTTTTCAGGCATTCCCTTTCTGCAGAAGGCCAGTCATGCGTTAGCTGAGAGGTCAGCCATATCACCAAGCCAGGCATCACTATTTGGTGGGGAGACTTTTCCATTTTTGCAGGATTAATTTTTTAACAACCAAATCTGCATGTTGGAACTATGCCTCCTTGTTACCAGATAATTTCCAGGTATCAAGAATATGTCCAAGAATTAAATTTAAGAGGGAAGGCTCCTGCATGGTAGTCGCAAGAAGAAGGAATTTCCTTGTGTCCTTCTTTGCACTCCCTCATGAGGGCCAGTTACAGCCTGGTCTTATGTACCATAGATATTGATGTGAGACTGATGGATGTGAATTCCATTTAGTGAGATGAGAAGATGAATAGAGGGTGTGTGGTGTGGTTGAGTGGCTTCCTTTAATAGAAGTGTTCCCATGGGGTAAATCTACTTGTCTTATGCACAAAAGAAAGCTGGATGTTCCTAGAAGTCTCTTGGACCAAATGGGGTCCACAGCTTATATGTAGCCTGCATAACAAGGATGGGATTTTCCTACTTTATTTTATTATTTGCTAGGATAATATTCAGCATGCTGTAAAAATGTAATGGAAAAGGAATATTAAAGGAAAGGGGATTGGGAGTAAGCCTCTTTGGGAAGAAGAGTAAGCTCTCAGGGTTAACACGTTTCTCAATAACCAATTTTTCAGAGGTTAAATTAAATATTAACTGCAGGTTTGGTTTTTTGGCACTTTTCATAATGTAACTTGTAGTTTATTCCCGGTTAAAAACTGTTTGAGACGTTAATATAGGTTTACTTCCAGCCTTTAACTTTGGAACTAAGGAATGATTGGATAACAATTTGTCCTGCTGTTCTGTTACAAAAATCAAAGTTACTGAACAGTCATGTCTTCAGGCATTTTTTAAAAGTGCCGCAAAACATTTCAAACCATCAGTCCATATCTATCTGTTGTATCATATGTTTTGCTTAGATTGTAAGCTCCTGGGGGCAGGGACTGTCTTTTTTTGTTCTGTGCTTGCACAGCACAACGTAATCCTGGTCTGCAACTGGGGCTGCTGGGTAATATGGTAATACCGTACAAATAATCATTATAATCGTTAACAATAATCCGGCGAACTCTTTCAGAGTTGGGTTGGTTCTTCAGGCTTATTAAGAGTAAAATCCTGTAAAGACTTATTTTAGTCAGGAACAGAGCAGTCCTCTGGGATGTTACTTCACAATCTGCATTGAATTAAAGGCAGCTCACGGTTGCACCTCTTTCTCTGCCCACTTACTGACTGGGGAACAATCTGGCAAGCACCATCCCACAGTCAAAATCACAATCTGAGCAGGGGTAAATGAGGGGGGGGAGGAAGGGAGTTACTCCACTGTGCAGTTGGGTTAGGGCTATGGGACCCAGCTTTGTGTAACTCTGAATACATTCAGGGAGAAGATGTGTTGAATAAGAATGTGCCAATTTTATGCAGACACTTTTCAAAAACAGATCAGCTCTTTCAAAATTCCAAAACCCTTAGGCCCGGATACTTTAGGGAAATATTTGTTATTTTTGATTGAGCTGATAGTGATTATAATTAAATGGTAGCCTGCAGATTTGAACATTTTACTATGAATTCACCCTTTTTAGCCTGGCCCGTCCACTCATATCACCAGTTCTACTTGTGTTTGTGCTGCTGACGCCAATGATGGACTTATGTAAGAACAGTGGAGAACAATGCAGCTTCATAAAACATTTAGAGGCCTTGTAAAATACTATTTCACAAGCAACATTTTTAACATCTCTTCAATTCAAACTAGCTGGAAGGAGCCTGCTTTGTTCTCCCCTATTATTATATGATGAGTGTCTTAAGGCATCACTAGCAGCATATTTGAAAAGTACTCAAAAAAGTATTTAGACAAGATGAATAGAATTTTCTATGAGTTCAGTTTAACCAGTAATTCATCCCTGGGGTAAAGCTGATTTACACTTCACTCAAAGCAAAACTTAACTACTAATGGAATTTGGTTGCTAGTCTTTTATAAGAGGAACAAAGATGGAATATACCTTGCTCCTGCTTTGGTGTCCAAAATATATTTAGCTACAGATGCAGTTTTGCAAAGAACATGCAGTGAGTATTAATGGGATGCAGATTGGGAAGATAAATCGCAAAGCATCTTTATATAGAGATGGTTTAGGCATTGTTCTGGAAGACCCTGAAACTAGATTTCTGTGTTGCTGATGGCACTGTTTGGTACGTATACTTGTCTTAATGCTAATACAGAAAAGTCTGTAATTATGTGGCTTGAAGAGGAAAACAGCGTCCCCACATTGAACAGTGCATTATAAAAATAATATTCAGGGGACCTGGGCTAACCCAACAAATAAGATGGCGGCTTAATCTAGCTTTCTGCAATAAAGGGGGAATAAATGAAAGCAATAGAAGGTAAAAAGAACCAACCCAGCCTGAACCCACAGATCTGTCTCCTAAATATGAGTAACCACCCATGGAGCCAGCTTTGAAAAGAAAAAAGGAAGGCTGAAAAGAGCTGACATCCCACTTCCAGAGAGCAGCCTCTAGGGAGAAGATTACTCTGCAAGCTTGGAGATGTCATTATCCTGTAAAGAGACAGTGGGTGAGTGCAACGAGATTGTTTAAAATTGTACTATTGGGTCTGGGGGATGAAGTGCGGCAGCAGCCATTTTGGAAAGATCGACAAACAGAAGCTGGGAATGGGCAACGGGGGATGGATCACTTGAAGATTACCTGTTCTGTTCATTCCCTCTGGGGCACCTGGCATTGGCCACTGTCGGAAGACAGGATACTGGGCTAGATGGACCTTTGGTCTGACCTAATATTGCCGTTCTTATGTAAGTGTGGCAGCAGCCACCATGAGAGAGGCCCACAACAAGCAAGGAGGAAAGACAAGAAGATCTAGGTGTCTGGGAAAGGAAAGAAATATAAAGATCTGTCCCCTTCAAAACAAAGACATGGCCACGAAAAAAGAGTTACTCCCCCTCCAGCAAACAAACTATAGAGGCAGGTGGAGAAGCACCAGTCACTAAGGCCGACATGAAGGGCCTGCTGTTAGAAATCAATAAGATGTATAAGGAGATGAGGGAAAAGTTCCAGGCTTAAAGATATAAAAAAAATGAAATGAATGAGATTAATGGGAAAATACCAGCTGCGGAAGGAGGATTAAATGAGCAATGGGACAGCATTATGAATCTAGATAAAAGAATCCCTTTTTCCCAGGCCACAGCAGGCTCCAGACCAAGAGATGTGATTGTCCAGCTACACTACTGTCACACTAAGGGTAAAATACTGAGGGCAATGAGGGAGAGAGCTGAACCACTGATGATTCTTAACCAGCTGTCATGGGAGGTATATACCCCAGGCTGGCCCAGCAACCCAGGGGATAATACAGGTGCTGTCAGCCACTGCTGATTGGCAGCCTCACAACAGCTGGGAGGATAAAAGAGCTGGGAAGCAGAGGGGCAGAGTGACTGCCAGAAGAGCAAACAAGGCTGGAGAAAGGAACTCCTGCCAGCAAGCTGCTGAGAAGCTGCTCAGAGACAGCACCTTGAGAAGGGAGGACCAGACCAGCAGGCCAAAAAGCCTACAGAAACCAGGGGAGGTCAGAAGGAGCTCAGGGAACAGCTGCAGTTGTTGAGTTCTGATTCTGCTGTCTGATTTAGGGCTAGAGTTGCCAATTTTGGTTGGATTATTCCTGGAGATTTTATCACATGATATAATCTTTAATTAAAGATTAATCTTTAATTCCTGGAGACTCCAGGCCAATCCTGAGCTGGAACCCAGTGGAGTGGGCAGGCCTAGGTTCCCCTACCAGCCCCCTGAGAGACTTAAGAACTGAGGGGGTTTCCAGACCCCCCCTGGGCCACAGGACCAGCTGACTCTGCCAGGAATAAAAAGGGAACCTGCACCTCCCAGCAGGACTTGAGAGAGAGGCCCTAACTGACCACTCTGCCAGACTGAGTAAACTGGCCAGAGTGGGTGCTGTGGCATTGACACACTCACCCACACAAGCCCATACAAATTTCCCCAGATCTGGCAACCTCAACCCTTAGCAAGTGAAGAGAACTCTGCCAGGTGACCACAATTCTCAGAAAGAACAAGGTAAGATACAAATGGGGATTCCCATTTAAATTGTCCTTTATGTGGAAGGACAGATATCTGTCTATTTCAGATCCAGAAGAAGGTGTACATGGACATGGGAATAGGTGAATCAGCTCAATTCTGAACAGGATCAAAGGTATCGGTCCCACAGGTCACCAATAAATCATTGGGAATCGATGAGATCAAAGAGAGCCCAACTAGCTCAAAAAGATGCATCATCAAAACAACAGGACAGACATGAGAGCAGAAGAAACAGTCCAGATCCAGAAAAACAAGATTAGTTCATGGGCTAAGACATTACAATAAAAAATGACCGTTCTATCACTTTATCATTATAACCACGTGAATATAATTAAATGGAAACTGGGCTGGATAGCACCCAGGATATTTATTCTCTGAGGATACAGTACACGGAAAGGGGAAAACATTATAGTTCATACAATGTAGTGATTTGTAGCACCCTTTAAACAATTACACCTTTAAATGGGTAAAGGAATCTTTAAAATATTTAGGAATAAATATTGTGGATAAACAAAAATCTCCTTAAGGCAAATTACCCTCCAATGTGGAACAAAATAATAAAAGACTTGGAGGAATGAAACAAGGATGAAATTTCTTGCTTAGGCAGAGTAGCCTCAGTAGAGATGAGTGTCATCCCAAAGTTATTTGTGTTTCAGTGCATCCCTGTTGCTATCCCTGACCTGACATTACAAATATGGCAGGATGTGCTATTAAAATTCATATGGAAACATAAAAGACCAAGGGAAAGTTCTAAAGTTCTGTATGAACCTACAAAATAGGAGGGTCTAGCTTTCCTTAATTTGACTTATTATTATGAATCACAATTTAAATATTGTGATCAGTTGGGTTAACAATAGACCATCCAAACACTGGGTAAACTGGAACAAGACTGGAACCCAAATATAGCTATTTATAATAAATGCTGGGTTAAAAAGAAATTTAGATCATCAAAAAAAAAAATCATTCAGACCACCTTAACAGCTCTGGACAAATTTTCTAAATTTCTGTCGCCAAAGCCCTCTCCCTTAGCTACTTTCGTTAACAATCAGGAAATATCAAAGTGACTATTTGTTGTAGGTAAAAGCTAAGATTACTCAATTCGGGCAGCTTCTGCTGGGTCCTGAATTGAAATCATTCCAAGAGATATGTAATAATGTAAATAATATAAAGATCCTGTATTTTCAGTATTTACAAGTCAAATATTTTATTGTGAAATCTGGAACTGAGGCAACTCTATTTAGAACTGTAACCACATTTGAGGAGTTGACCCAGGAGCAAGCTGAAAGGATTAATTTCTAAGATACATATAATTTTGATTGAAAAATATGTTAAAACAACCCAGATGAAAAGATGGGAGAGGGTTTTAAACAAAGAAATTTGCTGGATGAGTGAATGTCTATATGGGTAAGCAAATATACTGCTTCAAATTTTGTAGCTCATTTAAAAAAATATAAATTAATGTACAGCTGGCATTTGACTCCAGTTAAGATCCATCATATTTTTGTTACAAGGGAGGCACTCTGTTGGAGGGATGGTTTTGTCCAGGAATTAGTTTTGAGAGGAAAGCCGGCTTCCTAGAGCTCTCCTGGCCTGCTTACTTAATGCACCAGTACAGGATCTACATTTTAAACAGAATGACAAATTTTTAACTGTTAGCAGCTAGATTTTCTATTGCACATTATTGGAAAAATGTGACCCCCTTCTCCTATGGAATTGTGGTATAGTAAAATATGAACTGTCCTTGCACTAGAAAAGCTTTCAAAGCATGTACGTACACAACAGAAGTGCTAAATAGAGGATAGTATTTAGAAATTTAGTAACCCTTTTTAGTGTACTCAAAGGAGGGCCCCCCAACCAGGAAGCTAGAATCCTTAGTCAGGTTCTTTGAATATTAACCTGATTCCGGGTAGTTAATGTACAATGTAGTATGTCAACATTTTATTGTAACTTTGCATTAATAAAAAGTTTTAAAAAACGAATATTCACTTTCAGATCCCTGTTCATTAAGGACCAGATGTACTCATATTGAGTAGTTCCTTATTCCACAAGTAGTCCCATTTATTTCTTAAAGAGTAAGATGTGACAGATGCTATGGGCATATGGAATATTCAAAGACTATTGTTGTATCAACTTTATAAATGCTCTATCCATCTTTATGGGCTAGTGACTGTATTCCTGACTGAATGGGGGAGTTACAAGGTTTCTTACAGAAACTAAACCCACTGGGGAGTAATTAATGCAAATACCTAGGCAAGTAGCAAGTCTGGAGAAGTCTCGCCTGCTGAGGCAAATTGCATAGCCTGGTTTGACCTGGGTGAAGAAGCCTAGCGAACAAAGAACTGAAAACTTATAAAGTGACAAGCCTGGCATAGGAATGCAGGTCACCCTCACTCAGTTAAATAACTAACATGAGACTGTGGCCAAGAGTGGCAGACCCTGTGGAATAGGCCTGAAGTATTGTAATCCTATCAGGATCTCCATGTGGAAGATGGATGACTGCCTGGAAAGCTCGACCTGCAAATAAGCTGTTTATTGTTTTTACGATATGTTTCTCTGTAATGCTTTTGTTCAGAATAAATAATACTTTGCTTTATGAAGGCTGGCTGGTCACTGGTTAAACATGTCATTCCCCTGAGAGACCAGGACAGAAGGTACTAAACTAACGTCAGACCTGCTATGGTGATCACAGTGGAAATTGCAGGAGGAATTGCAGCCTACATTCCCAGCCTAGAGGCAGAGAGTCGTGGGACTCCGTCCCAAGAAAGGTGATGGCTAGAGGCCAGATATCTAAGTAAGGTGCCCTCAAGGAGGCCACAGTAGGGTGAGAAGTGCAGTTACCTCAGGGATAATGCTCGCAAATTCTGTGTCTGAGCTTTACAATGACAATCTTTCTGACTAAAAAAAAAATTAAATAAGAAGAAAATGTGAATCAAAAAGTACCAGTCAGATTTAATGGAAAATAAATACCATGATCAATCTTAGTTGAAGATGAACCAATGCCAGAAGTGTGATGTTGTTGTTAATAAAAATGAAGCTGTTTTTATTCAGAAATATTCCTAGTCAATAAACATTTCTTTTTGAGTTATTGTAGTAATAAAACTTCCTTTCTTATGAAAAATAACTCCAGAAATCACTAGGTAGCGAACACCAAGAACAAGAGAAATGAGTGTAAGATCAGTTCCTTAGCTTGGGATAAAATCTACCAGCATTGGCCTAACTCTGTTCCCATTGACTGAAATGGAATAGCATTAGGCCAACACAGAGCACTTTCAAAAATCTCCCCCTAAGTATTTCTTTTCTTAATTGTATCCCATTACTTATAGGTATTGCCCATTGTACCATCCTACAGAAATCAATCCCCATCCTTGGTGTCAACATCCTTAAATAAATGTTGACGGTTATTTTGTCCCACCTTAGCCATACTATGGTCAAAATGCACCTATTTTGCTCTGAGGCCCAATCCCACATTGTGATGCACTAGCTAACTATGCATGAATAGAGAGAGGAAATCAGATTAAAATAAAAGAAACTGGGCCTGATTTTCTGATATGTTACACCAGTTTTTCATAAAAATCAAAGGCTGGAGAATCAGATGCACTGTCTGTTTAACATAACTAATCTTATATTCACAGTCATAGTTAAGCTAGGTAGGAACAGTATTAGTTATATATAATTGTCTTACTTGTCTAGATAGTGCTTTCTCCCCTCTACCACTTTCCTATTGACACTGTTGGCCACCGAGCTTGTCAGAGACACCTCCTTCTCAGGCCTTGTTTACACATATAAGTTACACTGCTTCACTTAAATTTCTTTAACAACTGATTTAGTGCAAAAATCCTGTGTGCTGCGTGAACACTCTTACATCAGTTTAAATCTGATCTATATCAGTTTAGCTTGTGCATGTAAATGCTTGTCCATACACACAAGTAGTACTACTTTAACTGTACCATTATAGTTAAATCCCCCTTGTGCAGGTGCAGTTATACTAGTATAAAGGTGGTTATAAGGCACCTTTTATACTAGTATGACTGTATCCATACCAACTGTTGCACTGGTATAACTTTTTGGTAAAAAATCACACCCTCAACCACAATAATTATACGAGTACAAAAACTCTGTAAATTAGGCCTAAATTACAGGCACAAACTAAATCAATATAACCCATTTTACATCAATTTAACAGTGTGTATACACAAAGTTGAATGGACTAAATCTATTTAAAATCACACGTACTCTTTACTTCACAGGCATATTATATATTTCAGATTGCTTTGATGTGCATGGTTTGTCATCTTCCCAGACCTCCCAGTCCCAAAATGAGTCTGTCCCCTAATTCATCCTGAACAGTTACAGTTCCTGTTTTCCTGTTCTACCTTTGCATTTTATGACCCTAAATGGGGAAGGGTGTTTGTGCGCACACACATACGCATATCCCACATCAAGGCTGCCTACCTCTTGTGCTAGCCTTAATAATCATGCTTTGAGATGGTAATTATCTTGTTTGAAGGTGTCATCCTGAAATCACTGCGTTTATGCAATTCTGTAACTGTTAACCTTAATTCTACTTTATATCAAATCTGAATCATGGTCAGATTAGCTGATCTGTCACCCAAAGTTATAATTTGTAAAGACAAAAATGTTAAATGTTAGTATCTGTGAGTATTGAATATTACTTTGCTCATAATTGCCAGTTGTATTATTCTTCCACCTTAACATTGTTCTTTGTGATTACACTTACAAGAGACTCATGTTTCAGACAGTGGTGCTGATAGCGACAGAAAGCCCTGCCCAATGGGTTCCCTTCTCAGTTCTATGTATGGGATGTGTGGCAGGATCATTGGTGAAGTAGCCAAATGGTTCCCAAAAATGATCATGTGGGCCAGCTCTATACTAAGAGAGCATTCCCAGTATAGCTGTACTGGTATACTATAACAGCAAAGCATTCCTAGTATAAAGCAACAGAGAGTCCTGTGGCACCTTATAGACTAACAGATGTATTGCAGCATAAGCTTTCGTGGGTGAATAAATGCATCTGACGAAGTGGGTATTCACCCACGAAAGCTTATGCTCCAATACATCTGTTAGTCTATAAGGTGCCACAGGACTCTCNATCTGTGAGTATTGAATATTACTTTGCTCATAATTGCCAGTTGTATTATTCTTCCACCTTAACATTGTTCTTTGTGATTACACTTACAAGAGACTCATGTTTCAGACAGTGGTGCTGATGGCGACAGAAAGCCCTGCCCAATGGGTTCCCTTCTCAGTTCTATGTATGGGATGTGTGGCAGGATCATTGGTGAAGTAGCCAAATGGTTCCCAAAAATGATCATGTGGGCCAGCTCTATACTAAGAGAGCATTCCCAGTATAGCTGTACTGGTATACTATAACAGCAAAGCATTCCTAGTATAAAGCAACACAGAGTCCTGTGGCACCTTATAGACTAACAGATGTATTGGAGCATAAGCTTTCGTGGGTGAATACATGCATCTGACGAAGTGGGTATTCACCCACGAAAGCTTATGCTCCAATACATCTGTCAGTCTATAAGGTGCCACAGGACTCTTTGTTGCTTTTTACAGATCCAGACTAACACGGCTACCCCTCTGATACTTGATTCCTAGTATAGACGCAGCTTATACGGGCAAAACTGGTATAGATTATTTCAGCCTCCTGCTGAGCGAAATAAACTATATTGGCAGAAGCACACTATTGCCGGCACAGCTAGGTCAGTCAGGGATCACTCCTCATCACACCCCTAACTGACATAGCTATGCTGGCAAAAGTTTCTAGTGTAGACCTGGCTTTAGGGCAGCATTTCCCAAATGTTTGAAAGCTAAGCCCCCTTCACCTCTGCCATGGGTTGTTTAAACGTCTGTCTATCTCAGGCCATGTCTACACTAGAAACTTATGTCGACTCAAGTTACATCAGCATACAGTTAACACATCGCCTCTGCACGTGCATACTTGGCTCCTTCTGACAGCGGAACATGGACTCACCACGGGTACTTGTATCAATGCAGAGTGCAATTCAGCATGGGTTGTTATCCCACTTTGCAATTTGCCACTGTCCAGCGCACTGTCTTTTGGGAAGTTTTGGCAGGGCATGATGGGGCCAAAACAATTCATGCAGGGATGACTGGGAGCTTGGGGTCAGCTTCCCAGTTTGCAACAGTCTCCATCCCATAATGTCATCTGTATCCCATAATTTTTGAGCCTTTTTGTCAAACTGACAAATCTGACTCTCCACCATCTCTGGTGGAAGCATGGACTCTGCACAGCTCTGCACTTTTGTCATGGGCATTGCAAGCACAGGGTGCACAATCCTGCAGTATTTGCAGAGCTGCAAGAAGAGATACAGGGAACATGACAATTCCTTGGAGGACAGATTGCTGTGGGACATAGCGAGAACCAATTCACGGTTGTTGGCAGAGTTCACAGAGCAGCTGCAGATGGTGGAGTGCCGGTTGTGGGCCCAAGAAACAAGCACTGACTGGAGGAATTGCATCGTAATGCAGGTTTGGGATGACGAGCAGTGGCTGCAGAATTTTCAGATGCATAAGGCCACATTCCTGGATCTGTGTGCTGAATTCAATCCAGCCCTCCTGCGCAGGGACACCAACATGAGAGCTGCACTGACAGTGGAGAAGTGAATAGCAATCACATGGTGGAAACTTGCAACCCTAGATTGCTACCAGTCAGTCGCGAATCAATCAGCAGTCGGGAAATCCACCATGGGGGCCATTGTGATGCAAGTGTGCAGGGCCATTAATCATCTCCTGCTATGTAGGAGTGTGATTCTCAGCAATGTGCAGGACATAGTGGATTGCTTTGCAGGTATGGGGTTCCTGAACTGCGGTGAAGCAATAGACAGCATACATATCCCACCTTGCCCTGAGCACACCAACAAAAAGGGCTACTTTTATATGGCTATGCAAGCGCTGGTGGATCACCAGGAATGCTTCACTGACATCAAAGTGGGTTGGTAAGGGAAGGTGCATGACTCTTACATCTTTAGGAACACAGACCTATTAATTTTGTTTGGGAATGATCTTATGAGTTGTGTGATACTCTGCAGTAACAGGTAATTCATCACTTTCAGAACTGCTGAGCACCAGGTGCGTATCTTGTGAACTAATAAAGATGAATTATGTTCCAAATAACAGAATTTTATTCTGTGACAAAATCAGTGCAAAAAAAAAAAAAAAAAGAACAGGCAATTCAAAACCAAATACATTTAAAGCTACACTGGAGACCTGCTAGGTGTGCTCACCATGTCAGGCGATCAGGAAAAGGAATTTCCAATAATTACAGGACTTTAGAGGAGAGGGGGGACTTCTGGTCCCTGTGATTCCTGGGTAGCAGAGTTCACAATGGTGACCAGAGTGGTCAGTGTGTGGCATTGTGGGGCAGCTGCTGGAGGACAGTAATGTGCCTGCACAGCCTCTTCTCCCCACAGACCCAGGAGTTCCAACACCTTCCATGTACTCCAGGCAGGAGGGCGACTGCAGCATGGAGCCAGCATGGTCAGCTGGGCAGTTGTTGGTGTGTTCATGAGTTGCTAGGTGAGCTCTCCGAGCTGGGAAAACAGGAAATGCAATTTCAAAAATTCACAGGGCTTTAAAGGGGAGCAGCTTCTGTGTACCTGGCCAATCAGAGTTTAGAATGGTGACCAGAGTGGTCAAAGTGAGGCATTGTGGGACATCTCCTGGAGGCCACTAACAGTCCATGTAAGTAAAGCAGTATCTACACTGACAATGCATCAACCTAACTACAATGACCTAAATGCTACACCTCTCATGGAGGTGGAGTTATTAAGTCGGCATAGGGGGTGAGTTATGTCGGCGGGAGCAAAATTTTAGTATAGACACATACATACATAGTTAGGTTGATGTAAGCTGCCTTGTGTTGACCTAACTCTATAGTGTAGACCAGACCTATCATATATTACATTATTGCCATTGAAAATTAATAAAACACTGATAAATTATTATTCACTGATTCACTGTTCACTGATAAACTGTTATCAGCGTGGAAATGAGACATGCCCATTGATGCTAAATGTACTGCTACTCCAGCTGCCATGTTAGAAAAGGCAATGCTAATCACTAAATCATCTCTAAGTCAGACTCTCTATATCCGCCCAAACAGTCTAATGGCGTTCCTGTCTAACAAGCAGAAACAGGGGGAAAAAATCAGCATTGTGATGATGTCAGCAGTCCTATTTATAGAATCATAGGACTGGAAGGGACCTTGAGAGATCATCTAGTCCAGTCCCCTGCACTCATGGAAGGACTAAGTATTATCTAGACCATTCCTGACAGGTGTTTGTCTAACCTGCTCTTAAAAATCTCTAATGATGGAGATTCCACAACCTCCCTAGGCAATTTATTCCAGTGCTTAACCACCCTGACAGTTAGGAAGTTTTTCCTAATGTCCAACCTAAACCTCCCTTGCTGCAATTTAAGCCCATTGCTTCTTGTCCTATCCTCGGAGGTTAAGAAAAAAAAAATTTCTCCCTCCTCCTTGTAACAACCTTTTACATACTTGACAACTGTTATCATCTCCCCCTTAATCGTCTCTTTTCCAGACTAAACAAAGCCAATTTTTTCAATCTTCCCTCATAGGTAAGGTTTTCTAGACCTTTAATCATTTTTGTTGCTCTTCTCTGGACTCTCTCCAATTTGTCCACATCCTTCCTGAAATGTGGCACCCAGAACTGGACGCAATACTCCAGTTGAGGCCTAATTAGCACAGAGTAGAGCAGAAGAATTATGTCTTGTGTTTTGCTTATAACACTCCTGCTAATGTTATGCTATACAAAGCACACAAGATCTTTTATAGGGGAGAAGGCAAAAACACCACATTTATTGAGAATACAGCAGTTAGCATATGCTTTTTAGTTATACACACACACAGTCCTGCCAGTTGATGTTTATAGTTACCAGTCCAGAGTCTGGATCAATCTAGTGGTCAGCCAGATTAATTGCAGAGGGGAGCCGGACTCTGTCGGTCGCGATCAATGCTCCTGGAGTTGTGGCAAGATGAACCCAAAGTCCCATGGCCAAGCACCCTGTTCTTATAGTCTTTTTTTTTCTGTTGAAGTCTATGGATTTTGCTGTGTCAGTTTGTGACTGGTTACTTCTTAATTGGTGTTATTTTTTTATGTTAACATTTCAAAACACCTCCGAGAGGGTCATCCTGTCCTGGATTTGATTTAATTAATTGTCTTTAGGGGTGCCAGCCTCCACCTCAGGGTCCTAAATCTGCCCTTCCTCAATCATGGATGTGCATTGGTTCTCTGGTGTCGTTAAGTCTCTTCACTCCTTGTTCCTTGACCATCTGGCTATAACAATGGCCTTCACACCTTATTTTTTCCTGATATATGCATTCCTCATTCACACAAACAGTCTTTTACAGAGACCTTCAAAAGCTATACAGCAGTTTTTATGTTGAGCAAGAAAGGCATTGTAAATTAAACCTTACTAAATTTTGTAATTAAAACAGTTCACATTGTGGCCCGGGCCTTCAACATTCCTCTAATTTCCTTAACATAGACACAATACAAGATCCTCTGTCTTACTTACTAAACCTTAAAATAAAGAAATGTATATTTAACTAGAGTGCCTAATTTATAATACATATAGGAAACCATAGTAGACATTATAACTTATCCTAAAACAAAAGGGTGACCATAATCAGTCATAAGGATTGTTCTGGTCCGTCCCTGCCTTAACATCAGTACAGACACTGGCAGTCTGTCAGATGCGTTTCTACCAATGTCCCAGAGGGTCATTCCTTTCTGTTATTCAAAAAGGGTGGCTGGCAGGATGATCAAATCATACATTAATTCTGATAGTACAAATATAAAATTCTGCTCCTACACAAATACATCCCAGAATGATGTTCGCTTTTTTTGCAACAGCATTACACTCATATTTAGCTTGTGGTCCACTATGACTCCCAGATCCCTTTCTGCAGTACTCCTTCCTATGCAGTCATTTCCCATTTTGTGTGTGTGCAACTGATTGATCCTTTCTACTTTACATTTGTCCTTATTGAATTTCATCCTATTTACTTCAGACCATTTCTCCAGTTTGTCCAGATCATTTTGAATTTTAATCCTATCCTCCAAAGCACTTCCAACCGCTCCCGGCTTGGTATCGTCCGCAAACTTTATAAGTGTACTCTCTATGCCATTATCTAAATCATTGATAAAGATATTAAACAGAACCAGAACTGATCCCTGCAGGACTTCACTCATTATGTCCTTCCAGCATGACTGTGAACCACTGATAACTACTCTCTGGGAATGGTTTTCCAACCAGTTTTGCACCCATGTTATAGTAGCTCCATCTAGATTGCATTTCCCTAGTTTGTTTATGAGAAGGTCATGGTGAGACAGTATCAAAAGCTTTATTAAAGTCAAGCTGTACCACATCTACCACTTCCCCCCTATCCACAAGGCTTGTTACCCTGTCAAAGAAAGCTATCGGATTGGTTTGACATGATTTGTTCTTAACAAATCCATGCTGACTGTTACTTATCTTATCTTCTAGATGTTTGCAAATTGATTGCTTAATTATTTGCCCCATTATCTTTCTGGGTACAGAAGTTAAGCTGACTGGACTGTAATTCCCTGAGTTGTCCTTATTTCCCTTTTTATAGATGGGCACTATATTTGCCCTTTTCCATTCTTCTGGAATCTCTCCCATCTTCCATGACTTTTCAAAGATAATCGCTAATGGCTCAGATTTCTCCTCAGTCAGCTCTTTGTGTATTCTAGGATGCATTTCATCAGGCCCTGGTGACTTTAAGACATCTAACTAGTCTAGGTAATTTTTAACTTGTTCTTTCCCTATTTTAGCCTCTTCTGATCCTACCTCATTTTCACTGGTATTCACTATTTTAGACATCCAATTATCACCAACCTTCTTGGTGAAAACCAAAACAAATAAGTCATTAAGCACCTCTGCCATTTCCACATTTTCTGTTATTATTCCCCTCCCCCATCCCCCATTGAATAACGGGCCTACCCAGTCCTTGGTCTTCCTCTTGCTTCTATTCTGTACTGTAGGGAGCTTATTGGCTGTCAGGGCTAAGTGAGTAAATCTAGTACAAAACTTTAACTTCATTAACAGTGAAAATCCCCAAATTGCTATGAACAACTACAGCTAACTTTAATACATGTGGAATCTCTAGGTTGGTTTAGGAGAATTTGGAGAAACCTCATTAACAGGTGAAAACTTGCATTTTCCAATATTATTCCATGGAAACTGAGAAAGTGGAACTTCCACAGCAGTACCGAGTGATTACAGACGTACTGGTGGCCCTACACAGAGATTGTCTAAAGAACCTGTGGACAAAGTTCAAGTGGCTTTTAAAACTGTTGCACTCAATCCAATTTCATTACACTCTCCACTGGCTTCTTGTCAGTCAGTTCTCCTCTTACTGGTAGGTTCTTCTGCTGGGGTTGGTCAGTGGCCATTTTGGTCGTGAATGCAACTTAGATCGGCCTCAGGATTGCTCCAAATTGCGCCCAGCCTAAGACAGTATTCTGGCAACCTGGGAATCACTGGAGAACACTAGTGCTTTGGCAACATCCTGCTACTCTGGACATACTCCAACATGTCCTGAATTCAGGGTTTGAGGCATGGGGGTGGGGGGGTTCTCATATAATTAGCATATCTATCTTTTGCCACCCAAGGAGTCCCCTATGCTGCAGGAATCCCCAGTTGGCCAGTTAAGCCAGGTTTGTTTGGTTTGCACTACTGGCTTCCTACTTTTCTGAGCTTTCATCTGTGGAAATTAGACCATCCACATTGTCTTGGAGTTTCCCTCCATAGGCCCTGAATCTGAGGGAAATATTATTTATTTGTTGTTCAGTGTCGCCAGTGAATGTATTAGCTAGTATTAGCTGTCTTGTGCTCTGAGGTGACAGTTTATTTTCAGCTGCTAGAAGCAGTTAGAGGAAAAGCACAAGAACATGCCACAGGAAGAGGCACATTGAGCATGTGTATTTGCAGAGAGGGAGGAGTAGCTTTTCCTATGAAGCAATGATAGGAGCCCCAATGCATTCTAGTAGCCAGGAGAAGAGTGATCCCTGCCCCGTGCTAACAGCCAGAGTCAGGGAGGCACTGAACATATGCACTGACAGTCAGCCTAGCCACTGATGAGCCATTAACACCTATGAGCTGGTGGGATCCCTGTATCCATTTCAAGGGCCGTTCAGGGATGAAATGCCTTTGGAACCAATGGATTCATACAGCTCAGAGATGTGAATGTCTCTCCATTGCAGAAGAATTCTCAGTAGGAGCTGCTGTCTGTCAAGTAGGCTGCGGGTCCCTTGCTTGGTAGGGGAAGGAGTAATAGCCACTGACTGGCAGACAGGGTGATTTCCCCTGTCATACATATGGTTCCGCCCAGTGGTCCCTCTGGGTGAAATTTTAAAATACAAATTGTATTTCAACCCCAAATAGCTGCTGGGGACAGAGAAAAATAACATGACAGCCAGCTGACAGCTTCCACCTATTGAACAGCTGGAACCTGACAGCCAACAAGAACCTTATAATAAAAGCAGGGACATTGAAGTTCAGTGTTATTCCTGTCTGTGCCTGCTGGAAAGAAAGACTGGACCTATTATCTGGGCTGGCATAGGAGATTTTTTACCTTTGGCACATGATGGACGGATATTCACTAAATCAATAGCACTGTACTTTGAAGAAACACCATATACATAAGCCAGGCCAAACCAAAACAACTGTTCTTTGTTTTTCGTTTCTCACCAGTTAGGAAATAATATATTAGTTCCCATAGACATTTAGTCAATGACCTCTGGAAAAGACAACTTATTTGGAAATTATTTCAGCTACATCTGTAAGATCTTAGTAATTATAAATTGAGTATTGCGTTGCATGCACTGTGTAAACAGATGGTGTATAATTTACTTAGCAGTTGATGCTGCAAAGGATTCATTTGAATCTACTAATTGCTGAATATGTGGATGGCATCTGTCAAGGGATTAATTTATCTCATGGTAAACAAGAAAAAACATTAATTTTCTTGGCTGTTAGATAATATAGTATAAAAGATTTCCTAGAATGGAAATGGTGGCTAAATATGCCAGAGAAAATTATGTCCTTTCTTGATTGAGCTGTTGTTCATTTTTATTTTTTGACATTTATCTAGTGTAAAGTACTTATGGCCAAATTCATCAGTTAACCCGAGCTGCTATATGCTACTCCAGCACTACAATGCAGCCATAACCCATTTTTTGAGAACCCCATTTTAAAGTAAGTTGATTGATAAATGACACAAAGTTCGCCTAAATGGAATGGTTAAGAGAAATGGGTGTATTCAGACTAGCAAAATGATAGTTAAGGGGAGATGTAACTGCCCATACATGTCATCTACACCACAAGAATCCATTACAGTAACTCCTCACTTAACGTTGTAGTTATGTTCCTGAAAAATGCAACTTTAAGTGAAACGATGTTAAACTAATCTAATTTTCCTATAAGATTTAATGTAAATGGGGGGTTAGGTTCCAAGGAAATTTTTGGGCGGGAGACAAAAGGCATTATATACTGTACAGCACTGTACTATACTGTGGTGGGGAGGTGCTCCTGGCTTACCCCACACAGGCACAGCCCGCTGCAGACAATGAGGCAGGCAAGGACGCTAGGAAGCACCTTGCGCAGCAGCAGCTTCCCCCCAGAAGAACTGGTGCTGACTTGGTGGGGGGATGCTCCAGGCCCGCCTCTTCCCATCCCTGCTCCACTCCAAGCCCGCCTCTTCCCACCCCCACTCCACCTCCTCCCTGGAGCATGCCACATCCCCGCTCCTCCCCCTTCCTCCCAGCGCTTCCCTGCCACCAAACAGCTGTTTGGCAGCACTTAGGACTTTCTGGGAGGGAGGGGGAGGAGCGGAGATGTGGCGCTTCCCCGCTCCTCCCCCTCCCACCAGTGGCAGATTTAGAGTTAGTGGGGCACTGTGCTCAGCTTCATTTTTGGGGCCCCCCATGGGGGGGAGCATTCTCTCTTATCCTCCTCCCTCTCCCCCCCCCCCATTTTTCATTTTTTTCTCCATTCTCCTCCTGGGGCTCAGGGCTGGGGGTGCAGGGTCTGAGAGGGAGTTAGGGTGCGGGAGGGTGCTCAGGGCTGGGGGTGCAGGGTCTGAGAGGGAGTTAGGGTGCGGGAGGGTGCTCAGGGTGGGGTGCAGGGTCTGGGAGGGAGTTAGGGTGCAGGAGGGTGCTCAGGGTGGGGGTGCAGGAGGAGGCTCAGGGCTGGGGCAGGCAGGAGGTGCAGAGCACTTACCTGGGGCAGCTCCTGTTTGGTGCACGGGGTGTGCAGGTGGCTCTGCGCAGCGCGGCATCGCCCCCATGGTCGCGATTCTGGGAGCCGCTTCTCTCTGGCCGGCTTTGAAGGGGAAAGTGCCGCTTCTCTCCGGCCACTGGCTGCGTGGCTGCCCCTGTTCCTTCTGAGTCTTCCGGCCCATGCTCGCAGGGCCACATTCTGAAAGGGGCTTTAGAGCTGCAGGCCAGGGCAGGGGCAAATTATTATTTATGCTAATTATTATTTCATTTTTTTAGGAATATGCCAGAATATCAAACTGAAAATTAGCAGCTGGAGCAGATGTCACCCTTGGAGCACAATTATTATTTGTTTCCAGTAGCACGCACGGTATGTTAGGTGTTGTACAAGTGCACAGGCATTATTTTAAAAGGCATTCAGATACCACAGTTATGGGCACTGTAAAATAATCTGTTGTGAGGATCAGATAGGGATTTTAGGATGTTATTTTTAAAGATTTGTTCTATCAGTTCTTTTTTTTCCCCACTGCTACATTAATAGTAATCTGGGTTCAGAGTTCTCTTGTCAGCTGCTTTGTTTCACTTGTTTGTACAATACCTAACAAAGTCTTTAGAGCATTGCTTCAAATATATCTATCTATCTATCAAGAAAAAACAGTTTAAAACATCTCAAACTCAATTAAACAGTCTTCCTTATTTCTCAAATCCCTACCACCACCACCCTATCTCTCTCTCTCTCTAAAGTATTCTTAAAGGAAACATTTGAGAGACTGCCACGCAAAGGGCATTAAATGTTCTTTAGGCAAAATCCCACCTTTGCTTCTGACTTAATGAATTTTTGGTGGTAGCTCCTGTGTTTGTTCAAGTCCAAGTCTTTGTTTTCTTAAGAGAAACACAAACAGAAACAGAGCAGGAAAGCTAGCAGAGGATAGCAGATATGTATCTTGTCACCTCTGGTGTGCCATATTACCCACTCTGAGATCTGGCAATCTTTTGACCAGAATCAGTCTACTAAGGCACTTTGTTTTACCTTGCTATTACAATAGTATTAAAATGCTGCAAGGGTAGGTCTGTCCTGGCTGTTTAAGTTATATAATTTTTAGGGGAAAAGGCAGAGGGAGACAAAAGAGGCTCAAGAAAAAACGTGGGGAAGTAAACTCCAACCTCGTAAGCAAAATGTTGCAGATGGCCATTGTAATATGATAGTAAACAACAGGTTATAGGTAAGCGAAGACAATAACATTAGCGTCACAGCCATAATCATGGTGCTGGTTAGTATGCACTACAACTCATAAGCAACTTGCCAAGGGCTCCTTAAAGAAGCAATATGTGAAAGGGGTCACAACCTTATTCTACCAAAAAAACAGCGATGCATATATGCACCCTCCTTTGCATCTCCTGCCATTCTTTTTGTTCTGTTCTATGACCACAGCGGGACCCCAAGAAAAACCTCGAATCAACAGTGGGGGGAGGAGGGTATTTAGTTCAGACAGACTCAGTGTACATCATTTCTCTGACTCCATTCTGTGCTTTATTTCAACAACACTTCTACATAACACTGTTAGGTCAAAATGCTCGCTCTTGCTGCTTTTTGTCTACATTGAACAAAGTGAGGCATAAAGCCAGGATATAGTTCACATGACCAACCTATACAGAAAATAGATTAGAGCAGAGAAAGATGGTAAGAAAATTCCTTAGACCCTAAAACATCTGACTGATAGCTGAAGGGAAAGCACTAGTAACTTGAATTCTCATTCAATTTCTAGACTATTTCCAGTGGCTCTACATTGCTTAATTGAGGCATAAGTCATAAACCCTCACCCGGAAAAGCACTCAAGCACATGCCGCAGCTTTAAGTACACAAAAAGACCCGCTGAAGCCAATGGGACTACTCACATGCCTAAAGTTAAGCATGTGCCAAAGTGCTTTGCTGAATAAGGGCCACAGTAGGATCCCTTGCACAGAGCTGGCCAGCCTACTCAGAGGTATTGAGCAAAATATAGGAAGTATTGCTCCTCTTTGACCCAAGCAGCTGGTCAAAGTTTGGAGCCTTCGAGATATTCCTTCTGGGAGCAGAAATTGGTGATAATCAGGCATTTATTTGATGCAGTTTTGTTCATTCCTCAGCCCCTGAGGAATGTCTATTTCTGTGGCATTAGCTGGCTGATGGAGACCCTGCTCATTCTGTTGGAATGAGGAAATTCATCTCTGTAACAACCTTTCCAGGGTCAACTTCCAAAGCTACTTTCTCAGATTTGGAGGGGAGGGGAGAGGGTGAAAAGCTGCAATTCTCTCCTCCCTCAAACTGTAAGCACACACATCTGTGTCAAAAATGGAAAGGGTTTTGAAGCATGGATAGGCCAAGACAGAAGCTGTCCCAAGAGCCTTTCTCAAATCTGAAGGTGCTGACTCTCATCCTGCTGACCACTGAAATGGTTTCCTTTTTTGCTCTTTGCTGCTTGTCAGCAATATTCAGCAAACAGGGATCAGTTTTTGTTTCAGGTCTACAAGAACTTGAGCAGCTAGCAGGGCTCTGGCCCTGTCTTTTTGGATCCCCAATTCCCTAGCCTTTTTAGTATGTCTGTGCTAATTACTGTTATGTTTGAGCCTGTTAATCACTGCTGTACTTTCTACAGATCCTGTTACCCACTCAGTAGCCAAACTCTCATTGTTCAACTGCCCAAGCGTAAACAAAAAGTGTGGGGCTAACCCTTGGACTTCCACCAGGTTTTGCCCCCTCAGCTTGGTGTACCCCCATTTCCCCAACTTGGGAAGAGGCTTTCACTAGACAATTGCAACAGCCTGTCTCAGCCTACTTTAAACTTTTAACAATTCTTCTCTTTGTGGCCAACTTTGTCACAGTACTAGCATTTAACTGAACTGTTTCCTTTAACTTTTTTATTACTAATTTGCCTTGTTTTTAAAAATTGGACTCATCTGTTCTGTTTGATCAGTATGTGACCATGTCACCTGATAATGAAATCCATCTTAAATCTGGTATTTTTCCATTGAGAAGGAGGGGGCCCGATACAAAGAATGTAATGACATTAAGTAAAACTGGCACCTTTGACTCTCTGTGGATTGAATGACCTTTCATCTTCTCTCAGGGCATGGCAACACTTGCAGATGTAGAGCACCGGGAGTTAAACCGGCCCTCGGAGACCGCAACAGGGAAAGCGCTGCTGTGTGTTTACACTGTCAGCTGCAAGCGCAGTGGCGTGGCCACATTAGCAGCTCTTGCAACGCCACAGAGAGCAGTGCATTATGGTAGCTATCCCACTGTGCAAGTGACTGCAGTGTGCTTTTCAAATGGGGGGGAGGGGGTGGAGTGTGACACGGAGTGTGTTGTGTGTATGTGGGGGGAGAGACAGTGTGTTTTGGGGGGAAGATAGTGAGTCAGCATGCTGTCTTGTAAGTTCAGACAGCAGCAGGGGGAAACCCCGACATCAGCCCCCCACACACACACATTCACACACGCCTGCCTCTGCAGCAGCAGCATTCCGCAGTAATGGTTTGCTTTGTCCTGGAGCAGATAAGCAGCCGGCTGTCAGAAACGGAGCTTTGAAAGGGGATATCCCCATGCCTGCAGCCAAGTTCAAAACAATGACAAGAGTGGCCACTTGACTTCAAGGGATTATGAGATGTTTTCAGAGGCCAATCACAGCACAGTAATGCAACACGTCATCCACACTGACACCCGGGCATTTCAGCCAGGGCACAGCAAGCTCTATGCTTCTCATGGAGGTGGATTACCAGGAGCACTCCAGCTGCAGAGTCCAGGCACTCTAAGTGCCTTGCCAGTGTGGACACCTCAAGAATTAGGGTGCCCGGAACTGATTTAATGCGCTCTAACTTGCAAATGTAGCCAAGGCCTAAATGACATTTAGGCTCCTAAATCAGTTAGGCATTGCAATGCTGAGTGTCACAATGCCTAAATACCTTTTAAATATCAGGGCCATAGTGCTGTAGAAGCATTGGGATGAACTTAATGATGAGTTGTGAAAGCATTCTATGACTTCAAAATATTACAGTTCTTTTATGCATTTGTTCATCATGAAAGTTAACCATCCAATAGCAGCTGTTCGGTGACATGAAGGAACACACAACTGGATGTAAAAATGAAATGTTAAAATGGAGAACATATTCTTCTAATAACTTTTCTAAAGGCAAAAGGCACCTTTGTCAGTTGTTGGAAAAATACTAATGACATCAAAGCTCTATTGAAGTTAATTGGAGTTTTGCCATTGACTTTAATAGGGCCAGGATTTTACCCCAGTATCTGTAGTTAGTGTATGGAGCTCTACACTAAAAATAACACCAATGTTTAGTTGGCTGTGATTAAGGAAAAAATAAACAAATTAAACGAATTGAAGGCCAAATACAACATAGGAAAAAAACAGGAGTGAAAAAGCAGATAGTACTAGCACCTAATGTGCAGAGGAGACCCTATGCTGCTCGCATAATTAGAAAAACGCATATACTGTCCAAGTTAGAGCTAGGGGAACTTTTTCAGCCAAAACTCTTTTGGAGGAGGGACTTCAGGCTCCATATTTCATTTTAGATATGGGGAAAGGGAAGCACAGAGGGAAGATTCAATTCTTGTTAAGGTGAAAATTCCCACTGACTAACATTGGATCTGACTGAGTACTCATTGGACTCATCCAGAAAAATCAGTTCCAGAATGAGGAATAGAACTTAGGATTCCCAACTCACTGTGCTCTGCACCTACCACTAGACGATCTGCCTCTTTAATAAGGCTGGAGCACAAAATTTAATGAAAGCCAAATTGGATAAAAGTTCAGGGGTTAGATGTAATGATAACTTAAATGGGGGAGAAACTTTTTCACTTGCTTTCTGAACACTGGTTTTCTAATTGCGAGAGCCAGAAAATGGTTTGCAAGATGACAAAAGGCAGAGTGATAGCAGAATTTAAAATTTAAAAAGATTAACCAAGGAACAAGAGCAAGAATAGCTTTTAAAAGTTCTCTATGGAATGTTGTATCTTGTAAAGAAGGCAGGAGGCAAAAAACTTAAAAAATATTGGAAGGGGATAAATTTAGTCTGTCTGGAAAATGAGGCTAGGATCAAGGCATTATAGCTGAGTCAGGGATTAATGAAGCACTGAAGAAAATAAGCAATGGAGTTGAGGACAATGGTTATATAGTAGGCAACTCAGAGCAATTGACTTCAATATTGGTTAAATCTGAATTACTCATTTGAAAGGTAAATCCGTCCACATAAAGGGACCAAGCCTTACTCATGTGAGTCATCCTGTCCCATCTGCTTCAGGATGCAATATTGAGGCCACTATGAACAATACAAATTTAACTGTTAAAACATAGAAGGGCCCCTCTAGTATGTGGCACTTATGAGCGGTGACAAAGTATCTGCTTTTATGGACTATAATGTAAATACTAGGTGGTTTGAAAGAGAATATATTGTTAAAACTGACATTATTGGGAATCAGATGATGCTATTGAAAACCATCTTGCTAGTTCTGTGTATCTGAATATGTAAGAGTTAGATCTTGGAGAAATACTTATCACTAGCAGTGTTGCTTTGGCTTTGAAAAACTGAGCTTATTTAAGTAGCAGAGTGGTAGCCGTGTTAGTCTGTATCCACAAAAACAATGAGGAGTCCAGTTGCAAGGTGCCACTGGACTCCTCGTTGTTTTTGAGCTTATTTATTTATTCATTCATATTAATGTTAATTTACTACTAAAAATCAATTCCAATGGAATTTCTTATTAAGAATTAGTCTTAGGTGAAGCAGTTGACTGTTACATGAAGCAGAAATAACATCAAAATTCCATGAGAATGCCCTTTTAACTCCAGTGCCAGTGGGTTGCAGAAAATTCTGGGTTGTCATGGGATAAATACTTCCAGACAGTGACTAGAATGTCCTTTGTTATCACTTTAAAAAAAACTCACCAGAGTGAGAGATCTGTTTAGTAAGAACGATCTTGAGATGAGGGCTAGTGCCTATGTTGTTTCAAGGTTGGCTTATTGTAATTATCCTTTGGCAGGACTTTCTGATCATTAATCATAGGATTTAGCTTATAAAAAGTCTCAGATTCTGTCTAGTTTTAGCTGGGTTGGTACTATTCTAAAATGTTTACATTGGCCACCTCGTACACTTCATATTGATTTGTAAGTTCATTCACTTCCATGACTTACCTCAGGGTTTATGGTCCAGCATGTCTGACTATGCTTTTATATTCATTTATTTGCAGCTTGGCCCACTGAGGGCAGAGTTGGCTGTATCTATAACCTTGAGATTTGTGTAATTGTGCTCCCTTGTTGTGGAACCAGCTCTCTATCTGACTGTTATGTGACCTGTGTCTGACTCAGCAATGCAGGTTACAATAAATGGGTATTTATTTGCTGTGGTTTGCTTTTCTTAGCTGCTAATTGACTCTTTCTTTCAGTGCACTGGGACTCTTGTGAAAGAATCAATATAAATGCATGGTAATTAAAATGTTGTTCATCTTAACTACAGTTAATATAGTGTGTCTCTATTTCCCTCTTCTTCAATATTCCCTTAGTTTTCTGTCTTTAATTTTCTCTTCATTTTCCTCCCTCTGTCTTCCCAGAGTAAAGGATCATTTATGATGAATATATCAGGGCGGGGGGGGGGGAGAAAAGCTCTAAGGTCTCTTAAAGATTATACTTTGTCACCCCAAGAGGGAAAGAGGAGGTAAGAATAAAACAACACAATACTCTTTGTCCCAGATGTGCGGGATCAAAACAAAATGTGAGGAATGTGGCTTAATTAGGCCACAAATTTATTAACCTAACTCGCTGGAAAATACCCCCAGCGATAACTCTGGCAGTACAGGTCGTTATTCCTTCCTCACTCTTTTCCACCTATTTCGGGAGAGCTGCCATCAGCCCCCTCTAAATCTGGTCGCAGAGCCGGCTTTAGGCCGATTCAACCAATTCCCCTGAATCGGGCCCCACACCCAAGCCCCGGTATGGCTTCCCCAGGGGGCAATTTAAAGGGCCTGAGGCTCCCAACAGGGGCTGGAGCCCCAGGCCCTTTAAATTGCCACCAGAGCCCCACTGCTGGAGCCCTGGGCTAGCAGGGAGGCTCCGGGGGCTATTTAAAGGGCCGGGGCTCCAGCTGCCTCTGCCGCCCCGGTCCTTTAAATAGCTGCCGGAGCCCGGCCGCTTCCCCAGGGCTCCCTCAGCTATTTAAAGGGCCGGGGAGGTAGAAGCAGGGGAGTCCTGGGCCCTTTAAATAGCCCCCAGAGCCCTGGGATAGCTAGGGGCTCGGGGGCTATTTAAAGGGCCAGGGCTCCAGCTGCCTCTGCTGCACCCCCTGCCCGCACCAGCCCCGCACCCCCTGCCCTGCCCGCAGCCAGCCACTGTCTCCAGCCAGCCCCACACCCCCTGCCCACAGCCAGCCCCTGCCACACCCCCTGCCCACACCAGCCCTGCACCCCCTGTCCTGCCCGCACCAGCCCCGCCCCCTCTGCCCTGCCTGCAGCCAGCCCTGCACCCCCTGCCCACAGCCAGCCCCTGCCGCACCCCCTGCCCTGTCTCCAGCCAACCCCTGCCGCACCCCCCTGCGGCCCTGCCCAAAGCCATCCAGCCCCACACACACCCCTGCCCGCACCAGCCCTGCACCCCCTGCCCTGCCTGCAGCCAACCCCGCACCCCCTGCCCTGTCTCCAGCCAACCCCTGCTGCACCCCCCTGCCAGCCAGTCCCGCACTCCTCTGTCTCCAGCCCTGCCAACCCCTGCTGCACCCCCCTGCAGCCCTGCCTGAAGCCAGCCCGCCCCACACACCCCTGTCTCCAGCCAGCCCCGCACTCCTTGCCCTGCCTGCAGCCAGACCCTACCTCCAGTCAGCCCCTGCCCTGCCTCCAGCCAGCCCCGTGTCCACTGGTGCCCTGCAGTTCCCAGGGCAGTAACCCTGCACACCTGCTTCAATGAGGGGGGCAGGGAGCAGCTGGGACCCACACGTGTGCACACCTAGGGTGACCAGACAGCAAGTGTGAAAAATCGGGACAGGGGGTGGGAGGTAATAGGATCCTATATAAGAAAAAGACCCAAAAATCAGGACTGTCCCTATAAAATCGGGACATCTGGTCACCCTAGCACACCCCCAGGGAGTGGCAGGGACCCACATATGTGAAACGGAGCTCATTAATAACCGATCAACAGCATATATGACACAATGTACATAATATATAATTTTATTATTTATATAGTTATGGAAAGTAAATAATACATGGAAGAAATGAAAGGCTTTTTTTTACACGTGTTTTTTTTTTTTGTAGTCATCCCTGCTGGGGCCATGCCGAAAATGTTCGAATTGGGCCCCGTACTTCCTAAAGCCGGCCCTGTCTGGTCCCATCCTATTGCTGGGACACCACCACCCTTCCCTGATGAAGGTTAAGGACCTGCAGGGAAGCAGGTTGTCTCCTCACTGTACCATAAGTTGGGATTCCCAACCCGATTTCCCCAGCTTCTTCAGGAGATTCCTTCCTAAGTCTACTTCCAGCTCTGGTATATCAAGGAATTAGCCCCCTATGCTACAAGTACTTGCACTGTACACCAGTCACAAGGAGGCACCAGCTTGTCTGCTTCATCCCTACTGAATTAAGGGGTGAGGGATAGCTCAGTGGTTTGAGCATTGGCCTGCTAAACCCATGGTTGAGAGTTCAATCCTTCAGAGGGCCATCTAGGGAACTGGGGTAAAAATCTGTCTGGAGATTGGTCCTGCTTTGAGCAGGGGATTGGACTAGATGATCTCCTGAGGTCCCTTCCAACCCTGATATTCTATTCTATGAATTAGCCTCCCCGGGAGGGGACCCCTACACTGGTATTCATTCAATTGCCACCATTGATAGGCATAACCTATTGGGCTCTTATTTGGTGCTGTTGAATGGAATCCCACTCCACCAGGGGAATCTCAGTATATACTCAGACATGACCATAAACTGAAATTTCCTTTTTTGAGGTAACTCCTTTCTCCTTGAAGAGGTAATAGGGCCTGCAACCAGCAGCCTTAACACTAGACACATCTGTGCTGCGTTGACTGAACAAATTGACTCATCTGGGGGGGGGGGGGGGGGAGTCAGGGTGTTAGCTCTCTTCCTCCCCATTGCAGAGCTCTAAATTCCAAAGCCTTAGCTGAATCCTTCCTTGCTGAACCCCTTATTAGCCTGATAGAGACCACCCCTCCACTATCCATGACACCACAGATTGTACTGTCAAATACTGAGAGGGCTTGCCCCTGCCCTCAAGTGGAGTTGAGTAAATTCCTCCATTATATACCTGAATGTGCAAGGTGCTAGTTGTTTTGCATAGACACAAAACTGGTCAAGAACCAAGGCTCCTTGGGTCAAGCAGTACCCAAATAGGCTCCTCTGTGGGTCCCAGCACCACCTCTCAAATTCCATCCACCAGATCCTGAGGATACAGCTACATTTGAGCTGGAGGTGTAACTTCCAGCTCAAGTAGAGGTGTGTGCACTAACTCTGGTCAAGCTAGCACACTTGAACTGGCAGTTATCAACATGGCCCAATACTTCACGTTTACTTCAGAATCACCTCTTTCACTCCTGACTTCATCCTTGCGTGCAGTCACTGTCACGGGAAAGAGCCCCTACAGCTACTCCCTATTACCTCCCAGATCCAATACACACTGCTTGCCCTGGTAGAGCCCACAGACTCACTGCTCCCCAATCAACTTTCAGGTCTAGCTCAGGCATCCAATCCCCCCCTTAAAGGAAACCCTATTCCTGTTTTTAAGGGATTGTCTAACACTCAGTAAAAATCTCCATCTTTTCATTTGCAAATTGGGTCTGGCCATTGTAGTTGGCTGCCTCCTCAGTCATGTACAAAAACCCATCCAAGGGTACCAGCTAGATGTGAAACTGCCACACTTCTAGTTAACGCAAAATAAGATGTCCTAGCCCTTTCTAACCGGCCCCTGCACGCTACCAGTTTACAAGTGACTAGAGATACATGCCTCTCTCTTTAACCTAGCTTCCAGATACTCCAGCGTGGGGTTGCAGGGGATGGACTGCTTTGTTACATTTGCTGGTAGTACTCCTGGAGCTGGCCAAAAGTTGGGGTTTGTGGGAAATTTCAACATTTAAAAATTTGGTTCATTCAGAACAAAAAAGATTTTTTCCAAGGAACTGAAAATCCTGAAAAAATAAAAATTTACCATGGAAAATAAATAAATGTGCGTGCAAATGGGAAGCTAGGCTTGAAATTACCTATTCCATGCATACAAATAGCCATATCTTGTGCAAATGTACTTTTATACAAAACCTACATGCACATTTTGCAGGTGCAACAAAGGCTTCCATATTTCAATTTTCAACTATGTACAATTACTTTCCTTAAATAGCTTAAATTAACTTTCCTTAAATACATGCAAGATAGCTTAGGTAGCTATATTGCATGTATAAGTATAGGTGACCTTATTTTGTAGACTACTTCTGGAATATTTTTATAAAATATCCATAAACTAAGTACAGGCAGATTTGGAAATACTCTTGAAATTTCTTCATCACTAGGATGTGATCATTTAGTTAGAACTTGCTGAATGGTTGGGTTTACAAAAGTTTATAAATGTAGAGAAAGACAACAAGCATATTCCACAGGGAGCTAATTTTTGCCAGCTGTTCACCTTGTTGATACACTGCCTGGTCATCTCACAGCTTTTTTTCAAAAAAAATCACTTTTTATTTGCTGCACCAAATAGTGAACAACATATTGAGCTCCTCATCTACAGCGGGTCCCCGGTATAGGTCGGGGTTGCATTCCTGAAAAGGGCGATGGATACTGAAACAAAGATACCAGGGAAATTTTCCCCATAAGAAATAATGGCCCACCCTGCCTCTTTCTGCCCCCCCCCCGACCCTCGCCTGGCCTCGCCTCTTCCCTCCCAGTTCCGCCCCCTCCTCCGAGCGTGCCCTGTCCCCGCTCCTCCCCCTCCCTCCCAGCGCCTCTTGAATGCCAGGGGAAGGACCCAAAGAAAAGCCATGCAAAAGGTGAAGCGACGGATATGCATATCAGGACTGACGTGAACCGGAACATGTTCCCCTATTGATGAGCGACAGGTATGCGAAACGACGGATAAGGAGGAGACGTATAGCGGGCACCCCCTGTACCACAAGTCTCATAACCAGAAAATGACATTTGTTTATAAATCAGGCTCCAGTCTGACTTCAAAGCTATACGCATACAAAGTGCTTGCAGGATTGGAACTTTAAAGCTGGACGATGTTCAACAAAACCAAGTAAAATACACTTTTGGTTTGACTACTGTGGCAAACCCAGGACAAACAGCTACAAAGGGGAGTGGTAGTAAGTAGTCCCAGGGGGTTAAAAGGCCTCTCCCAATCCACGGAGGAGAGATAACCATGGGGGAATAAGGTTCAGCTGGAAAAAGGGTTACCAGGGAACTCATTAGGTTCAGCTGACTCCAACTGCTGGAGACCTTTTTAAACCCTCCCAGGTGTGGAAGGGGTGGAAAAAAGAGTGAGAGAAGCAGGGAAACTGCCAGGAAGCTAGGTGCAGCAAGGCTCTGAACCCTTCCTGCAAGGAAGGCTGCACTCTGTCCCCAGAAGGGGAGAAAAACAAGCGCAAGGTACTGACTGAGAGAAGGAATAGCCAGACCCTGTGCTACCTACGAGGGTTTGCTTTGCCAAACCAGTGTCTCCAAGGCTAAAAAGGACTGAGCTTGCTGAGGAGAAGGAGGTACTTTGCCACACTACATAACTTCCTTAAAAGAGCTTGTATGTCTCACATAGCTCTCATCACAGCTAATTAAAATGTTTTTAAAATTCGGATTAACATACCACTGTATTTAATTAGTGGCCATTCATTATGGCCATATTTTTTTTTGCTTCTCACAGTAGCCTGACATCCCATAAGCAAATCAGTGTGTACCCACCATGATTAATAACTAACTCTAAATAGCAGCTTTTCCCAGAGTCAGTGCACAGGCTGTGTCGATTGTAGGAATCCCTGTTCATTCTCACTTTTTGAATGGCTCCATCCTTTCAAGCTTAATATAATTATTGAGCTTGTCTTCCGAATAAAAAGCAAGCTATTCTGGGTTCCATTAGAGGGCATGTGGCACTTTAGGAGATCTGAGTGATGTAAGGATGAGATAGAATCAGTTAAAGCACTGAAAGGGACTCAAGGCACTAAATATTTTCTGAGCAGAATGAAGCAAAGTGGGTGGCTTTATTAAACTGTAATTCAAAGCATCAAAGACAAAGTACCATAATCAAGGAGAGGGGCTCTGGATTAGTGTGCCTAATGGGGAGATAAAAACATTCATACTGACAATGTTTACTCGTCCATCTTTGAGCAGAAGCATCACATAGTTACATTTTCAAGACTTTATGTAATGTTGCTGGTGGAGAAAATACTTTCTCTGAGGTTATATCTTAACGGTGCAGTTCCTACTACACTTTTGATTTCATACTTGATCCGTTACATCATTCCTAAAGTCGGATTGGGCTAATTGGCACAGGCCCATGTTGGAGGTCAAACAGAGGTGCATCACCCCAGGGGTGGTCCAGTGATTAGGACATTGGCCTGGGACTCACAAGACCTGGATCTGGTTCCATATTCTGCCACAACCTCCCTGTGTGGCCATGGGCAAATTAGTCTGGCCCAGATCCACAAAGGGACTTATGTGTGATAACTCAAAGTGTTGCAACACCTAGAAAACCACTGGAATAACATTAGCGACTAACAAATTTATTTGAGCATAATTTTTTAGTCTCTAAGGTGCCACAAGTACTCCTGTTCTTTTTGCGGATACAGACTAACACGGCTGCTACTCTGAAACCTGGAATAACATTGTGATCTACAAAGCCTAGGTTAGGCAGCAGGACTCCCTGTACAACGGGGAGAGATAGGTGACTTAGAATGCAATGCACAAAAGCCAGCACAGCATGGTAAGTGGAGAGCTGCCTAAACTAGCCAATAGGATAGACTGACAAGAGGGGTGTGTCCTAAGTCCCTCCCCTCTCAGGCTGCAGGGAGGCACTTCTCTTTGCCAACAATCCACAATCAGGAACCCTTCTCCTGGGGTCAGGAGGCTTAGGCACATCAGTTGTTTCCTGTGAGAATGAGTTAAATATCTGCCTCACTCCATACAAAATGGCTGGAAAAGGAGGTGGTGGAAGTGGCAGCCCTGTACAGTTTAGCCCAGTGGTTAGAGCACTCCCTGGGATGTAGGAGCCCCAGGTTCAATTCCTCATGCTGCCTGAAGGGCAGAGAGGATTTGAACAAGGGTCTCCTACCTCTGAGTTTTCTAACTATTAAGCCATGGGATAGTCTTGGATAAATAACTGAAGAGCAGGGGGACTGGACTCTACATGTAGAGTTACTGGGCCAGAGAGTGAGAATGAGGCTGTAGCCTACTGGTAGGAGACCCAGGGAATATCCTCTAGCTTAGTGCTTAGAGGACTCAGACATAGGCACCTACCACAACGTAAGAGGCTTTTCGGTTTTGAATGACAAATACCCAATTGTTTATGGAAAAGGTATTTAGTCAGAAGAATAAAGTATTCAGATAATGTATAACATGGAGTCCCAGGGAAACAGTAAAAATGTGATAGAATGTTCTGCTTCAGTTTCCATTATGAGTTAGAAATTAATTAGACAGTAGCTACTTAAAAGAGGAAAGGCAAGAGACAAAGGTGACAGACTGGTCAGCTCCCCGTGTCCTTTACTCTCTGAAATCACATTCATTTGCCTTCCAGCATGTAATTATCCACTGCTAAGCAGAGTATGGACATTGTACACAAATGTCACTCTAGAAAGATCATCCTGTATAATCTGTATAAAACTTGACAATAACTAATATGATCACAAAAACATTCAAAGCCAAAAGGCAAAAAATTTCAGACTTCATTCCCTAAAATGACGTGCTTGCCTGACTGGACTTGAAATGTTTTGCAGAGATCACAGCAATTAAAGAAGGAAAAAACCTACCAGGCTAAATCCTCAATTATTGTTAAAGATCTATATGAGCAAAGCCTTCTCTGATCTTGAAGTGATAACTAGCTTACAGTAGTTAGCCAAAAACCAAATTTCATTTTACAGAATTTTTGCAACATCAATGCCCTTAGGGTTTTTGTTTGCTTGCTTGTTTGTTTTTGTTATGCAATAATTTGTGTGCAGTGTCTTTGATACTCTAGCAAAGCTTCCTGCACTTACAGGGGTATTATAGTAGGAGTATTGGATATCAGGAGTGATTCTGAAAAGCTTTTCTCTTTTACATTGTAGGGGTGAGGATCCCTAAAGATACCCAGGGTTGTGAGGCCCTTAGTGTGAAACAATCTTGTCTCTGCCTGTGTGGATCAGCTCCCGGAAACCAACAGCCTCTGGCAGCACTAGCACTGCCTTCCAGGCCTCTGCATGCCTCGCTCTCTCTGTACAAGTAGCAAGAGGTACCCACCAACCCACAGAATCTCAGAGCATTCCCTGTAGTGTCCAGCCCCTTATCCCCTGAACACTCACAGAATTACCAGGCCTGCTGTTCCCAAAGGTACAGTACACACCAGCTTGTAAGATTCAGCTCAGGATCACCACTTAGATAAATTTATAGTGAAAACAAGAATAAGTTTATTATCAAAGAAGATATTCAAGTGAGAGTGAGTCAGAATATTGGAAACAAGTGGTTACGTGTAAAACTAAATCACAACACATCTTCTAGAGACTAAACTTAACTCTCATCTCAAGAAGATTATCTCACACAAAGTTCTCTTCAGTGTTTTCAATCAAGCCTGCTTGAGACCCCTTTGTCTTGAAGCAAAAATGGTGTTCTTCACTAAAGGAATAAGAGGGCTCCTGGATGTCTTCTCTGCCCCCAACTGTAGTCAAGTAACCTTTGAAGTGCACCCACCTGCTCCCAACTACTGTTTTTATTTTCTTTTTGAAATCCCCACAATCCCTCCTTGGCATTCAGACCGGACTGGTGGTAGAGGACCCACTGTGAATGAGACCATACTCAATTTACATGTTAACAGATAGGAGATGTCTATCCATCTATCTGGCAGAAAAACTGTTTTTGCCTTTGCTCGCGACTATTACCTTGATACAGACATTAAAAACATATTTTCAGTACATATATGCACATCTCCTTACATAGTATCTGTCTATACATTTCACAATGGTATTAATAACCAGAGCGACACCGGCTTTCATTTAAGACCTCACATAACATTCTGCGACAAACCAGAATGTACATAGCAGAATCAGGAGATTAATGTAAGGGGCTGTCCATAAATTATGTAACACATTTTTGATGACATTACAAGACCTACCCACCCCTTGTAACAGTGAAACAAACATGCAAACTTAAGGACCCACTGACCCCCTAATGCAATTTATGGACTGTCCTTAATTTATGTAATTTATGTAATTTATGGACTGTCCTTAACCCCCTTGCCAGTTGGCATGAAGAGGTTCTTGGGTCACAGTAAGCTTCCCTTCTCTGAGTGTGTTCTTTCTCATCCTGAGTTGTTCTTGCTCACTCTAACTGGTAGGTGCATCCATAGCTTCCTGTGAAGAGCTAACTCAGAGTTTTTAGTATCAAATGCACGTGATTGCTTTATTTAGTGTTCAGGTAAGCTACACTTACACATCTGGCACAGCCGGGGTGGCTGCCTGATCTTGACTTAAGCTCCTTTCAATCTACCTCACCAGTCCTTGTACAAAGGGAGAGCCAGGAGCTAGCAGAATAAAAGAGAAGCATGCCTTAACCTAAAAGATCACCTTCCCAATGTTACACTCAAGCAATCCCAATGCAGCCACCAAGGACAGAATTGGGGCCTCTGAGGTTCAAGATTTTTAGTGCGTGCAAACTATACTAAGGAGTCGGAGTCTCTTCTGGTACATCAGTAAAGAGAGATCTCCGTAGAGTGACAGATGATTTTTCTGCCTTCACATGCCTAAAAATACTTTTTAATAACACTAGTTCCGGTGATTAGCATTATAGTCTTATTCATTTGTGTACTTTTAATTGTTAGCTTGTGTTAATACAATAAGCATTAAATCTCTTCTCCCAATCACCTGACAAAGAAAGCTCAGAAAGAAGCACACTTAATTTAAAGGGCTTTCTTCATGGAAAATGTACACAACAAATTTGAAAAGGATTCTATCAGCCACTGATTTAATTTGGAAATAACAGTCTCCCATACTTTGCAGACTGTACCCGTCTTTATTCTATGCAAATGTTTGAGGCTTATGTAACACATTTAAATAAAAAATCATTTGTTATATGAAAGGGCAGTTTATAAATGCCCAATATATCTGTGCTCTCAGAATGCAGGAATAGCTTGTCACAATTATTAATACTTTTTTAGAAAGGGATATCCTGTCTCACAGTAATAATATTCAGTACAGGAGACCTGCCACCTCTTAGTAGGGGAAAAGATTTTCCTAGGAGCTCATGGCACTCATATGCCTACTGGAAAGAAATGGTGGTAAAAGAAACAAAATATAAAATGAAACATTCCTGTACAAAGACACAGAATTATTACAAGTATTGAATGTCAGTGCATTGATGTCCAGCAGTAAACCCCAGATCTACATCCTGAACCCTAATAGTTGCAATTTTCAAAAGTGGCCATGGTGTTTTGTTTTGAGATACCCTAGACCTAATTTTCACAATTTTTACTGAAAACATAACGCAAGATATTACTGAAAAAATTGGTAACTATTCTGATAAAAGTTCAGGTAAAAAAATTCATTAATATTTCATTACAATGTTCATTTTTGAATAATGGCCACTTATTTCAATGAAAACACTTGTTTGAAAACTTCAATCAGCTCTAATATTTTGTTGTCAGTATTCCAAAACTGAGATTAGTAACAGGAAGCAAGCTTTAAAAAAAAAAAAAGTGAGCTTTGAAGAGGGATTTGAATAAAGAGGCGGGAGAGGATGACAGAAAAAGTACTTCTCAATAGAACATGTGTTTATGATTTGCGATTTCCCCTTAACAAATCTTCAGTGTTATTAATGAATGCTATAATTTAATTTTAACTTATTATTCATTTTGAAAAATTGATATGAGCATCCAGATAATTGTATAGTAAATAACTATTTGATTTATCCTCATAGTCTGGTCTGGTATGCTCAGAATGTTCCACAAAGATGCCTTTCACACTTAAATATGAAAGGTGTGAAAACAAAGAAAGAAGAGGAGGAAGGAGAAACAACCAATAAACAGGAGCGAAAGGAAGAAGACACAGATGACGGCAGTCGGCCAGTCCATCTAGCACTCACATTTAAGAAAAGATATTAAGATATTAATATACTTCTTACATAATGACTTAAATTCTCCTGACTTTCTGTTGATTTTATATATTAAATCTTCATAAGACGATAGACCAGTAATTTCTAATTCCCCTCTCTGATCAATACAATCGTATTACTTCTCTGTCTTTGTGATATCAATCTTTTAGGACAAAAGCACTACCCAATTTTTCTTCTTAAAACTTTTTAAATTGTTTGGCACTGAATAGTCATAGTACATGTAAAAAATAAATTGAAAACATTAAGATAGCAAAGCCAAGCACTCAGAAGTTAGGAAATGCTAGAATTATGGTCACCCAGACAACCGTATTTCAGCCCCCTTATGTGTATGCATTATGATACAGTCTTTAATTACCTGATCTCATACTTTTAACAAAAGATTTTATGTGTAATTTGCTAGATTTTTTTTAATCAAACTGAAATAATAGAAATTCCATCTTGTTAAACCACATTAACATCCATATAGGTTATCAGCAGAGTTGGAACCTTTAGATCTGCAGCACAGATCTGCCACTTGAGTTAATGGAGTAACTGATAACAGTAGCAGGTTTTCATCCTCTATGTGAACCAGCACAAAGATGCTCTTTGCCAGTAGGTTTCACAGATATTTGCTGACAGGAGAGGAAAGTAGAGACTCGGGAATCTTGGGTTCCATTCCAAGTTCCAGAGGAGAGTGTTCACAGACCCTTCTTCCCCATTTCTCCTCCCAAGCCTGACCCATTCTGCCCCTATCCCTTCCAGCCAGTCCTGTGGCTCCAATCTCCCCACTTCTCCCTGTCCTACTCCCATCCCCATGCTACTCATCTCAAGCTTCTTGTTGCTGTCTCCTTGCACTGTCAGTCCTAGTCTCCTCCTCCAGTTTCCAAGTTTTCAGCCCCACATACTATAGAATTGTATGGAGGGTCTGTTAGGGGCCAGCCAGAAGAAGGGCAGTGGGATCTATGTTTATGTGGATTCATTGGCCTTAATACACATGCAAACGATAAGAAAGTCATAGATTTTAATGCCAGCGGGATCATTGTGATCATCTAGTCTGACCTCCTGTATAACACAAGTCAAAAAACCTCACCCAGTAATTTCTGCATAAAGCCCATAACTTCTGTTTGAGTTATAGCATCTCTTTTTTAAAAAGCTATCCAGTCTTGATTTAAAGACTTCAAGTAAAGTCCCTAGGTAAGCTGTTCCAATCGTTAATTACGCTCACTGTTAATAATATGTGCCTTATTTCTAGTATGAGTTTGTTTGTCTACCTTCTGCTTCTAGCCATTGGATCTCATTATGCCTGTAGCTGCTACTCCAGCCCACGGGAGAGAGACCTGCACCCTGGCCCTGACCGAGGGGTGGATGTCACTTCCCCAACCCACCCACAGTTCTGCATAATTTACTCAAACTTCATGTGGAAAAAAGGGGTTCCACCCAAACAGCAGCAGAGAATTTGATTTACTCTGTGTCCTCACACTGAGGGCTAGTCAACACTGGCAACGCTAAAGCGCTGCTGAGGTGGCTCTGCCGCGGCAGCACTTTAACATGGCTGGTGAGAAAGCTCTCTCCCAGCGCTCTAAAAAAACCCACCTCCACGGAGGCATAGCTACCAGCTGGTCCACTGTCTACACTGGCGCTTTACAGCGCTGAAACTTGCTGAGCTCATGGGGGTGTTTTTTCACACCCCTGAGCGAGTAAGTTGCAGCACTGTAAATTGCCAGTGTAGAGAAGCCCTTAGTGAAAATATGGGTGTGTGGTTCAAAATCCCACAACGTACTCTTCGTGCCTTTAGAAATGGTACAAGGTTCTGAAATGGGTTGAATTCCACCCTTGATGTAACTCAAATGATTTGTGTTTCTATTCAACTTTATAGAGCCTTACAATTACTTTTTCACTCAGATTCAGACTTACTCATAATCTTCTCTCATCTTCAAGGCTCAGCAGTTTGTTGGGATGAGTTTTGCTGCCTGATGGTCAATGTACAGTCGTTTTCTCAAATCTTTATTCATTATGTTTATCTAGGGCTTATAAAATCCATCAAGAAGTTAGTTAGTTGGTGGCAGGGAATGTTATTGTTCAGCTCTGTCTCATCTTTAAAGATGGTTTGTCTCTTGAGATTACTGTCATTGTTCCATATTCTTCTCTGTAATCTTCTCCCAGAGGTAGTAAGAGAATTCCAGAATATCATTTGTGACCTCTATTTGAAATAAAAAAATAACAAGGCTCTTTTTGCTAGTTTTGCAAGCATTTGAGACTAATAGTAGGTTAACTTTCCCAAAGATTTGGAGCTATTACTATTAGAGCTGTCAAGCAATTAAAAAAATTAATCACGATTAATCACGTGATTAAAAAAATTAGTCGCAATTAATCATGCTGTTAAACAACAATAGAATACCATTTATTTTAAATATTTTGGGTGTTTACTACATTTTCAAATATATTTATTTCAATTACAACACAGAATACAAAGTGTACAGTGCTCACTTTATATTTATTTTTTATTACAAATATTTGCTCTGTAAAAAACAAAAAAAAATTATTTTTCAACTCACCTCATACAAGTACTGTAGTGCAATCTCTTTATCATGAAAGTTTAACTTACAAATGTAGAATTATGTACAAAAAACACTGCCATCAAAAATAAAACAATGTAAAACTTTAGAGCCTACAAGTCCCCTCAGTCCTACTTCTTGGTAAGCCAATCACTCAGACAAACAAGGTTGTTACAATTTGCAGGAGATAATGCTGCCTGCTTCTTGTTTACAATGTCACCTGAAAGTGAGAACAAGTGTTCACATGGCACTGTTGTAGCTGGCATTGCAAGATATTTACATGCCAGATGCGCTAAAGATTCATATGTCCCTTGATGCTTCAACCACCATTCCAGAGGACATGCGTCCATGCTGATGATGGGTTCTGCTTGATAACGATCCAAAGCAGTGCGGACTGACACATGTTCATTTTCATCATCTGAGTCAGATACCACCAACAGAAGGTTGATTTTCTTTTTTGATGGTTTGGTATGTAGTTTCCGCGTCAGAGTGTTGCTCCTTTAAGACTTCTAAAAGCATGCTCCACACCTCGTCCCTCTCAGATTTTGGAAGGCATTTCAGATTCTTAAACCTGGGGTCGAGTGCTGTAGCTTTTTTTAGAAATCTCACATCGGTACCTTCTTTATGTTTTGTCAAATCTGCTGTGAAAGTGTTCTTAAAACGAACATGTGCTGGGTCTCATCCAAGACTGCTATAACATGAAATATATGCAGAATGCAGGTAAAACAGAGCAGGAAACATACAATTCTCCCCCCAGAGATACCAGATTATTAGGAATACAATTGCAACTCTTCATATACTTTGAATTTTCAAGGAATTCAGTTAGCCTACCTTCTTCTTAAAAAAACCTCATCTCTGATTCTTGCCACTAACTAATGACCTAGCTCCAATAAACATTGGTTGTTCAAGAAAGATGAACTCAAACTGAAACAGGTGCAAAAAAATGCTATTGGGATGATTAGGAAAATGAAGAGCCATTCTTAAGAGAGGAGACTAAAAAAGCTTGGCTTGTTTAGCCTAGTAAAATGAAGGCTGAGAGGGGATATGGTTGCTCTGTATAAATACATCGGGGGATAAACACCAAGGAGAGCATAGAGCTATTTAAGCAAAAGGACAATGTTTGCACAAGAACAAATGTGTATAAATTGGCCATTTTGGCAGGAAATTTGAAGAAAGTTTCTAATAATCAGAGACGTAAGATTCTGGTGCAGTCTTCCAATAGGAGTAGTAGAAGCAAACAACCTAACTAATTTTAAGATGGATCTTGATAAATCCATGAATGGGCTTATATAATGGGATTGGCTGCAACAGAACTGGACTGAACTCAATCACCCACGAGATCCCATCCAGTCCTATCTTCCTATGTACAGATCTAGAGATGGGGCAGAGAAGAGATTGTATATTTATGTGTACCTTTTTAACCCAAGAAGCAGGTTTATGGCCAGATCCTCCATTGAAGTCAATGGAGTTATGCTGATGTACACTACCTTAGGGTGTGGCCTATACAATGTAGGCACCTATAATTGCTTAATGCTCCTTGATTATTAGAGGTATATATCAATCAGTACGGGTCTGTCGCATCTTAGGCGCATTTAACATGTGCGATTTCAGCTTTACGCGCTCGGCAAAAACAAGAAAAAAACAAAAAAAAAGAGAAAAATACCAATTTAAATACTGTTTCTGTAGGGCGGGCGATTCTGCCCACCATTACATTCAATGTAATTTTGACTATACGCGGTTTTCGCTTTAGGCGCTGACCGTGGAACGTAACCCCAGCGTAAGATGAGACAGACCTGTATATCTCTGATTGTTGGGAAAACTGTGGATGCTGAGGAAACAAACCGCACTCACATTTTGGTGGTCCATTGGTGATCTCCTTTTCTTGGGGTCCTCTTGTTGAGAGCCACTTTGGCGATGGATCAGTCATTCATTAAACAATGATCCATGAACAAAGCTTTTTGATGCTAGCATTTCTATATTTCTCTGCTAATATAAAAATGTTATTTTACTGCCTTCTGTCTTTGCACATTGCAAGGTCACTGACTGTCTCCTGAAGTGCCGTTTGGAATTAAAATATAGTGATTTTTGGAGTCACAAAATTAGATGGAAACGTTTAAAGACTTACAAGTGTTATATTTGGTCTATTTTATAAGCCCAGAGTTGTGAAATTATCATGGGATATTTGTAGATGACTTTTTGTTCATGTCTCTCCTATTATTTTGTACTCTCAATCTTTCAAACTAAAGATATATCTGGTTAAGTTTCATGCCACAATACGTATGTGGCATATATTTGTATAAAGCTTGGCAAAAGACCTTCCTTTGTTTATTACAAGCTATGCCAAATGCTCTTTCATTTGATGTTCTTTGTTGCATTTGTTTTATATAATAAAATGTAATTTTAAAAAGTGGTTTTTAGTGAAACTGCTATATCTACCCTGCTGATCGTTCACTGCAGTGTCCCCTCTCCTTTCCCCACCCTCACTACACACAGTAAGCAAATATATTCGGTGAAGGTACCAGACATGTTCAGCCAAAGTAAAATGTAATGTTGCGTGAACAGGTGTTTTGTCTTTTTTTCCCAGGCCTGATCTTATAAGGAGCTGATCTCCTCTTTGGGGGCACTCAGGACCAGATACTCAGAATGAAAGCACACAAGAACCCCAAAACAGAAGGAGAGAAAGCAAGCTGCTTTCTAAAATAGAGGCACAACTCATGTCATCTTACTGTAGACTGACTGTATGCAGGCTCTTCTGATCAACCACTTCCATACGAGCCCCCTAGCCTGCAAGCAGGACCAGGGAAAACCTTTAGGATTTAAAGTGTCAGCTTGTAACTTTTACAGTTTTCAATACACAATCACTGGAAGTTAGGCGCCTAAATCCCTTTGAGGATCTAGGCCTCAGCAGCTTCCAGAATCGATCCCTTAGTTTCCTGAGCTTCCGATTTCCTTTCATCCCTGTGCCTGCAGAAACAACTGGAAAGTTCTGTGAGAATTTTATCATAGCATCACTTACTCATTGCTTAGGGCCAGATCCTGAGAGGTGGCTAGCCTCTGCAATTCCCATTCAAGTCAACTGCACAGCAAGTGTTCAATAATTCTCCAGATCAGGCCCTAAATCAGATAGTTCTTTTTGATTTCTTCCATCTCATTTTGTTTTAAATGGTTTTATTTTAGGACTGTCGATTAATCGCAGTTAACTCACGCAATTAACTCAAAAAAATTGATCGTGATTTAAAAAATTAATCACAATTAATCGCACTTTTAATCACACTGTTAAACAATAGAATACCAATTGAAATTCACCTCATACAAGTACCATAATGCAATCTCTTTATCATGAAAGTGTAACTTACAATTGTAGATTTTTTTTGTTACATAACTTCACTCAAAAATAAAACAATGCAAAACTTTAGAGCCTACAAGTCCTACTTCTTGTTCAGCCAATCGCTCAGAAAAACAAATGTGTTTACATTTATGGGAGATAATGCTGCCCGCTTATTATTTACAATGTGGCCTGAAAGTGAGAACAGGCATTCGCGTGGCACTTTTGTAGCCAGCATTGCAAGGTATTTACGTGCCAGATATGCTAAACATTCATATGCCCCTTCATGCTTCGGTCACCATTCCAGAGAACATGCTTCCATGCTGATGATGCTCATTTAAAAAAAAAAAGTGTTAATTAAATTTGTGACTGAACTCCTCGTGGGAGAATTGCATGTCGCCTGCCCTGTTTTACCCGCATTCTGTATATATTTCATGTTATAGCAGTCTCGGATAATGACCCAGAATATGGTGTTCATTTTAAGAACACTTTCACAGCAGATTTGACAAAACACAAACAAGGTACCAATGTGAGATTTCTAAAGATAGCTACAGGACTCGACCCAGGTTTAAGAATCTGAAGTGCCTTCCAAAATCTGAGAGGGAGGAGGTGTGGAACATGCTTTCAGAAGAATTAAAAGAGCAACACTCTGATGCAGAAACTTCAGAACCTGAACCACCAAAAAAGAAAATCAACCTTCTTCTGGTGGCATCTGACTCAGATCATGAAAATGAACATGCATCGGTCTGCACCACTTTGGATCATTATCAAGCAGCATCCGTCATCGGTATGGACACATGTCCTCTGGAATGGTGGTTGAAGCAAGAATGGACATTATTTTTTTGTACATAATTCTACATTTGTAAGTTCAACTTTCATGATAAAGAGATTGCACTACAGTATTTGTATGAGGTGAATTGAAAAATACTATTTCTTTTGTTTTTTACAGTGCAAATATTTGTAATAAAAAATGATAATATAAAGTGAGCACTGAATTCTGTATTGTATGGGCTATTTGTGGAACATAAGCTGCCCCAGGTGCTTGAGCATGGGAGGGATGCAAGGCTAGCCCTTTCCCAGTTTAGAAGTGAGAAAAAGCTTGAGCAGGGAAGTTCCTGACAATGAGGGAATTTGGAGGCTCCTTTGGGAAACCCTGACTGGGGGAAGGCTGGGGCCTGGAAGGCAGAGCCAAAGGTAGAAGCAGCTGTGAGATATCTCTGCTATCCAGGAGGGTAATACAGGAAGTCAGGAGATGAAAATAGAGCTATTGAAAGCTTAGGAAAAAGGTGTTAAGTCTGAAGGAGGACCAACCTCAGACTGGCATGATCAGTGTGTGGAAACATCTAAGGCATGGCAGGCAGAGCTACTGGGTGTGGAAAGGGTGTAAATATAATGCTATTGGGAGAGGACACTAATGGCTTGCTTTCCTCAAAGGAGAGGCATTTGAAGGAAGTGGCTGCTTTGCCAGAGGCTAAGCAGCAGGCCCTGAAAGAGGGAGGAACTAGCTGGTGACAAGTGGGGCTTGGAATTCTATGTGGAAATATTAGAGGAAAAAAGAAATTTTTCTCCAGATGTTTGATGGGCAGAGAGTACTAGAGGAGAAAAATCAATTGGACTGAGATCAGCCAGCTGAAAGAGCTGGAGAGTTTACAGTTGGAGAAACAGGCTGCTAAAGGGCAGAGGGCAAAAATGAAGCCTGCATTAGAAAACCTGCCTCCGATTAGGCAAGGGGATGAGGCTGCTCCTGGGCTATAAATGGTCAAAGAGAGCTCAGTGAGGGCAGAGCTAGAAACGGACCACAGAGGGAAGCTGTAGGGAGAGATGGTCTCCTGCAGTGGTCCCCAAAGAAGGGATAGTACCTCAGGGAGATGGGTCTATGCTCAGTTTAAGAGGGATAGACTATTCCTTTTGTGTTTGCTTTTGGGAACTCTGTTAATTTAGTTAAAATAAAAAGAAACTCTGACCCTCAAGAAGGGCTGTAATTAGGCAAGACTGTGGAGATTTGATTAAAGTCATTAGTACCATGAAGGCCTACTCCTGCAAGTTGCTGAGCAAGAAATCCTACACCTTTGCAGAGAGCTAATGCAACACCTGTGCACCACTTAAGATGTCAAAATAGGGATGAAGTGAGGTTTTGTGCTATCCCTTGGCACGTGGGAGAATTTCATCCTCAGGCTCCATTTGTCCTTTGAGAAACAGTTTTTTATTTTATTTTTGTTTTGTTTTTCTGAATACAATTGTATTTGCTCATTTAAATCGTGTCAGTTAGGAGTGTAAAACTGTTTCCAGGCCCTGATATCCCCAAACCCCTCAATTTATCAGTTTAACCCTGAAGTCTTTCCTTAGACAAAAACTGCCTGTGATGGGGCGGAACGGCCCCACACTGGTACAGTAGGGGTTAACCCTTCTCTCCTAGCAGAGGAAGCCACGCCCCGGAAGCTCTGCTGGGCATGCTCCAACTGGAAGGGAGGTATAAAAGCCTGCAGGTCTGCTCAGTCTGGGCTGACCACCGAAGGGGAAGGACGCACGCCGCCGCCAACTCCTGCAGAAGGAGGGCCTGCGCACCAGGACCGAGGTGTCAGCCAAGCCGAGGCAGGGACCGCAAACCCGGAGTGGGACGTCTACGGGGAGGAACCGACGTGAGGACAACCCCCACACAGACAGCCGGCTATACAGGGTAGGAAGTGACCCAGGGAGACTTTTAGAAGCTGACAGCCTTGGAGCTGTATTGTCGCTCGGCTTGTTGCGGGCGGATCCCCGCCGAGCGAGTGGCAAGGAGAGCTTGCCACAACCAGGGCCCTGGGTCGGGGCTCGGTGGAGAGGGCGGGCCCGAGTCCCCCTACCCCACCCCTTAAACCCTGTTTGCAAGGGGGTTCTTATAGACTCTGGCCGCTAGGCTGTGCTACCCCGCTCCGCAGGGGGGTTTATGGACTCTGGCCGCTAGGCCGTGCTACCCCAGTTGCAAGGGGACAGACGCTAAGACAAGACGTGGCGAGGCGCTAGGCCACAGCCTGCCCCCGACACTAGGGGGCGCTGGGGTACCAGGCCCGTCACACTGCCCCTGAACTCATCCCCCCAAAAGTGCTTCAGCAGCTGACTTCAGGACTCCTGCCTCTTTCTGAACTGTCTTTAACAAGCACTACATTTTTTTCCCCTGACCTGAATATCATCTGGATGTTCCGTAGGAGCTGAAAGTACATGTCCTGCAACCAGAGCCATACCTAGGGTACAGCAAATCGGGGCCACTGCCTGGGCCCTGCGCTTTGGGGGCCCCCGTGCTTCATGAGGAGGCGGGCAGGGAGGTGAGGTGGGTGGGCAGGGGGGGATGAGGAGGAGCCCCCCTACCAACATCCCCCTCCCCCCAGCCAATCAATGCCTCTCCCTCCCTCCCAGTGCCTACAGCTGATCAGCTGTTTCAAGGCATCTGGAGGCGCTGGGGGGGAGGGGAGAGGAGTGAGGGGGCAGAACTGGGTGGAGGTGGGAAGAGGCAGGGTGGGTACTTGGGGAAAGGGGTGGAGTGGGGGCGGGGCCTGGGCGGAACTGCGGGGGAGCACCCCTCCGGCAGATAGAAACTCAGAGCCTATGTCCCGGGACCGCACCCTCCCAGAAGATAGAAACTCAGAGCCTGTGTCCCAGGCCCTGCCTCCCCCTCTAGGGATGGCCCTGCCTACAACAGCACAGGAATTTACTAGAAACTTGAAATACTATTTGTAATAAACAACATAGCCTGCTGTAGATTCCTTGTTATTTGTTCCACTAAATGTATCTCTTTCAGAAAGACTGTGAACAGTCTAGTCTGGCTGCTTCATTTTAGAGTGTTTCCTCTTAGTCTGAGTGGTTTAAAAAAAAAAAAACTTTTTTCAGAAAGTGGATGACTTATTTTAAAATGACCCTAGCTCAAGGTTGTGATAACAAGACAGCTGTCCTTCTCTCTGATTTAGATGTTCCAGTCTCTTCCTTGCGCAAGGGCTGTGTTGATTTCAGTTCCTTAATAAGTAATCTTGCTCCCGGCAATACCCTCACACTGACTCGAAAGTTGTCTCTGGACCAAGGTAAGTGGGGTTTACTACAACTATCTTATACCCTGAAAAGTCTGTCTGGAAAACATAGAGCGAGAGATGTAATATGAGTTGTGGAATGAAAGTTCTGAATTTTTAATAATCCATGAAATTTCTCATCTCATTTATTCTCTCCTGAGGATTTGGTGCAAAGTAAATGGGATTATTTAATCCTCTGTTGCAGTGTATGGGGCTAAAACACTTGTTCACACATCTCCATTTGTCTTTCAACCAGAATTAGAAATCCTCAATTAATCTACCACATCCACATGTGAAGTAGATCTTTCTAACAAAGATCTGTCCTTGCCTGTGCAGAAATGAGAGTACTGGTCACTTCCCCTTCCCTGGGCTCTCAATGTGGTCCAGGATCTTTATATGGGAAGGAGGCAGGCTGGAAGCAGCAGGGAGTGCATGGACCTTCAGAGCATCTGAGCAGACCTCTCCTGATGCTCTGGAATACTTCCTTCACAGGGTCTTCAGGTACCTCTGCCCATAGGGCACACCCTGTCGGAACTGGATCCACTCAAGATGTTCTGACAGGCAAGCAGGAAGACTCACAAAGGCACGAGTCCTTCACACAGATTTCTCTAGCAACTGCTCCAAGATCTATGCAGATTTTTATGGGCAGGGGTTGGAACTGAACCCCCTGCTCTTTTCTTTTTTACTCTTCACCCCCAGACAGAGTCACCCTGCAGAACTTCTCTCCTTCTCCCTATCCCCTTCCACAGGTTTTCCCATGAGAAGTGTCAATCTGCTCCCATTTTTTAATATTTTTGGATTTTTAGTGCGTGGAGGTGTAAATGTCTCTACCAATGCAGAACAGTAAGACTTAAAATGGTCTCCACCAGTTAAGATATGTTAAGGAAATCATAATTTCCTCTAAGGGATTCCTCTTGCCCATAGGGAGTTGTTAGTGCTAAAGGACTGTAGAAAATATTCAGTGGCGGGTGTTTAACTAATGACAATCTTTATCCTATAAAAAAATTAATAAATAAATGTCAGTACATGTATGTCTTTCAGAATGATAATAAAAGGGGGAAAGCTTTTAAATCTTAATTCACTCCGATCCAAAGAGCCTGCACAAGGCCCTGTGCATCACTTAACTCCCATTTAAGACCCAAATTAATGGCTTAAGTGGGATTTAAATGGTACACAGGGTCCAGTGAGGACCCTCTGCACTGAGGTGAATATCAAAATTATAGAAGATACACATTAAGGAGCTCGTTTAATCCAGTCAGAAATGTCTAGATCTATATCCTCACCTCTTTCCTAATACCATGTACAGCAGATAATCTTGTAAAGCAATTGTTCTCACTGAAGCACAATGATTAAAGGAGGAAAAAAATCTTATCTCCTGTATCAGGTAGACAATCTGATGGACAAAGCAGAATTACTTGTAACTTAGAATAGCCAGATTCTGCCACCCTTACTCATGCTGAGTATTTCCTTACTTGGTCTGATTGAAACTAAGGAAACCAATAAGAAGTACTGTCACTGTGAAAACTAACCATTTTATTCCTACCCTTTGTTTTGTCTTTTAACCCATTACTGATGCCTGAGAGGATTTTCCCTCTTAACTCATAATTGCTTAGTTTGCTTAAGAGTCTTTGGAGAGGAACCTTGTCAAAGGCTTTCTGAAAGCCTAACTAAGCCAGTGGATAACCCTTGTCCACCTGCTTGTTGGCATCCCTCAAAGAATTCTAGTAGATTATTTCCCTTTACAAAAGGAATCTTGACCCTTCCCCAACATATTGTGTTCCTCTATATATCTGATTCTGTTCTTTATTATCGTTTCAACCAACTGGCCTGGCACTGAAGTTAGGTTTACTGGCCCATAATTGCCAGGATTGCCTTTAGAGCCTTTTAAAAAATAATTGGATTACCTAAGCTATCCTCCAGTCATCTGATAAAGTCTAATTTAAGCAATAGGTTACATACCGCAGTTCTACAATTTCATATTTGTGTTCCTTCAGAACTCTTGGGTGAATACCATCTGGCCCTGCTGACTTATAATTTAAACAATAATCAATTTGTTCCAAAACCACCTCCTACTGACATCTCAATTTGGGACAGTTCCTCAGATTTGTCACCTAAAAAGAATGGCTCAGGTATGGGGCTCTCTCCCATATCCTCTGCAGGGAATACCAATGCGAAGGATTCATTTAGCATCTCCACAACAGCCTTGTCATCTTTGAATGCTCCTTTAGCACCTTAACTGTCAAGTGGCCCCACTGATTGTTTTGGAAAGCTTCCTGCTTCTGATGTAATTTTTAAAGGTTAGGTTTTTTGTGTCTTTTGCCAGTTGCTCTTCAAATTCTTTTTTGGCCTGCCTAATTATATTTTTATACTAGACTTGCCAGAGTTCATGCTCCTATTTACCTAAGTAGGATTTCCCTTCCAATTTTTAAAGTCTTAAAGTTTTTTAACTTCCACTTAACTGGTGTCTTCGCTCCTGTGTAGTTCCCTTTGTGAAGTTAAATGCTATTGGGATGGGTTTCTTTTGGTATTCCCCCTCCCCGGACGTTTAAAATTAATTACATTATGGTCACTATTACTGAGTTGTAGTCACCTCTTTGACCAAATCTTGGGCTCCATTTAGGACTAAATCAAGAATTGCCTCTCCCCTTGTGGGTCCCAGGACTAGCTGCTCCAAGAAGTAATTATGAATGGTGTCTAGAAATTTTATCTCTGCATCCTGCCTGAGGTGACATGTACCCAGTCAATATGAGATAGTGGAAGACCCAATAATAATGAGGGATTGCTGCTTTTTGTAGCTTATAATCCGCCTGAGCATTTCACAATCACCATCAACATCCTGGTCAGGTGTTCAGTAATATATTGCTACTGCTATACTCTTTATTATTCAAGCATAGAATCTTATGCCTACAGATTCTATGATACACTTTGATTCATTTAAGATTTTTACTATATTTGACTCCATGCTCTCTCATATATAGTGCCACTCCCTACCAGCATGACCTATGCTGTCATTCCTATATATTTTGTACCCTGGTATTACTGTGTCTCATTGACTGTCATCGAGTTTCTGTGGTGCTTATTATATTAATATACTCATTTAATACCAAGCACTCTAGTTCACCCATCTTAGTAATTAGACTTCTAGCATTTGTATACAAGCACTTATAAAGCTTCTAAGCTTATAAAACTTATCAATATTTTGTTGTCTGCCTTCATGTGATGTAATTGAATGGGACTCTTGTGTGCAACTGTTTCTCTTCAGTTCCTATCTGTATTTTATCTGCTCCTGTCCTCCTCTTCGGTAGGATATTGACTATCCCCTTTAATAAATCCTGCTTTTCCCCACAATTCGTAGTTTAAGAACTCCTCTATGACCTTTTTGGTTCCATTTTGGCTTAGGTGGAACCCATTCTTCCTGTACCGGCTCCACCTTTCCCAAAAGGTTCCCCAGTTCCTAATAAACCTTAATCCCTCCTCCAACACAGTCATCTTATCCATGCATTCAGACCCTACAGTTCTACCCAACTGCCTGGCCCTGCTCATGGAACTGGAAGCTTTTCAGAGAATGCTACTGTGGAGGTCCTGGACTTTAATCTCTAATTCAGCAGCTTCAATTTTGGCCTTCAGGACCTCTCTTACCTTTCCCTATGTCATTGATACTACATATACCATGACCACAGACTCCTCCCCAGTATTGCACATAAGTCTACCTAGATGTCTCAAGAGGACCACAACCTTTGCACCTGGCAGGCAATTCACCATGCAGTTCTCCCAGTCATCATAAACCCAACTATCTAAATTTTTAATCAAATCCCACCATTACTATTACTTGCCTCTTCTTAATAACAAGGGTCCCCTCCCCCACAGGGGTATCCTTTAGTATGGGAGGATACCATCACATCATCTGGAAGGAGGGTCCCAACTATGGGATCATTTCCCTCTGCTCCAGCTTGATGTTCTCCTTCTCCAAGACTTTCCTCCTCCTCCACAATAACACAGGCTGTCTGACTCAGGGTGGAACCACTCTACTCTGTCCCCAAAAGGCTTGTTTATGTACCTCCCTTAGCTCTTTCAGTTCAGCCACTCTTGTCTCAAGAGCAAGTACTCGATCTCTGAAGGCCATGAGTTGGTTGTATCACATACAAACATATACCCTCTATCCACAACCATGCAATCATAAGAACATAAGAACATAAGAGGCCGTACCGCTGCACCCAGTGCAATCAACTGGATCATACATGCTGCACCCAGTGCAATCAACTGGATCGTCCCCACTCTGGACTTCTGCCTGCAATATTTTTACTCCTACAGGTGTTTTTGGCTTGGAGGGTTTTGGGTGGGGGGTTGGGGTTGTTACAGGCCTAACTTTAGAGAATGTTTGTTAGGTGTATCTGGCTTTCCCTCTACCTCACAAAATTCCCTGTTTGCTGTTCCTGTTTGCTAGTTCTCTCGTTTCTTAGGAGGTGGCTTTTTAAACCCCTGTTCTCCCTGAGTTAGCCCTGCCCCCTTGTCAAGGATTAGGGATCAAAGGACAGCAAACTAGAGCCTTGTTAGGAAGCTTCTCAGTTTTGCCTAGCAGGCACTAGGCTCAGCACACAGCCTCCCCTCCCCCAAAACAGACCACACAACAGGCACATGGCAAGCAACGAGCAGACAACTAACTCACTCCAAGGGTAACTTAGATGCTCCTCCTTCAGCTGGAAAACTCCTTTTTTGCTACTCTTGTCTGCTAGCATGAATCTGATTTATTTGGGTTTTGTTTTCCATTTATACATCCAATTAGTCTCTTAATATTCCAATTTCATAATGATTTAGATTTCACATACTCAAGTTACTCAAGATAGGATTCCTGTAACATTGAAATCAAATCTTTTTCTTCTCCAAATACAGTATAAGATTTTTTTCCTCTTTAGTCAGAGAAAACCCCTTAAGTAGTTCAAGACATTATTTTAATTGTTTCACTTATTTTAACTATTGATTTATTTGCATCTTTTAGTTAAATGTTAGAATAAAGTTGATGCTCCCTAAAAATTAGAGAGCAGGAGAGCAGGATTCCTAGGGCAACAAACTGGAAGGAAATTTTCTGCATCTGAATTCTCCTACCGAAGAATGGTTAATATCCTTCTGTACAACAGATTTCCTTGATGCTTGTTTATAACAGGTTTATGCCAGCAGCATTGCTGGAAGGAATAAAAATAGAACAGTGTCCTCAAACAGAGATGTCACTTGAAGGCCTTTTTGATTAGGGGGGGTGGGGTGTTTGTTTGTTTGTTTACAATTAATCCAGGGGAATATTTGTTTTGGACTCAAATTCACGGTTATTTTTTATTCCTTGGAAAAGTTACATTTATCTGTCTTTAAATTCATATATTCTGTAGATAGGTAAGAAAGAAGCAGACTGTAATGTCTGGAAGACAATAACTGATGCTTGAACAGTTACAAATAAGATTCACTTTGTTGCAGTTTTAATAAAGGTCCTGATACTTAGCTCATGTAAATTGGTACAGGTTGGCAACAAGGTGACTTTAGTGGAAGGACATTGATTTACACCAGGTAAGGATGTGGCCCCAAATTTTAGGGCATCATTACACAGTAATTGTAACTTGGATTGCAGGATTCTCATTACAATAAGGTTGTTTCTACAAAATACAATTGATTGGTAATAAATTCATGAATATGTTACTCACTAAGAAGACGGTAGCAGCAGCTGTGGGGAAAGTGTGAAGACTTTTACCTCATGAGTTTCTAATTGAAAATGAATCAGGGATTTTTTGCAGGATCCTGCAAGTCACTTTCAGCTCTCACAGAGATTTAATGAGTGTCCCCATAGATAATGGGCCCAATCCTCTGCTAGTGTATATTAACAACTCTATTGATCAAGCTGATCCCAAAGTCAATGTAACTATGGTGATTTAAGCCGTGAAGAATCTGACCCAGTATTCCTAAGGACTCCCATCACTCTGTATCCTTACCTGCTATGGAGGGGGGGAGGGGGGGGGAGAGAGGAATCCTCAGAGTCTGGGAATCAAAACCCTGCTCATTTTCCCGTAGAGATTGGAGGGAACTTCACTTCACCCTCATCAATGAAATGATCAGAGGAAAACTCCATGTTACTCCCTTGTTTCAGGCAACCTCATTTAATGTGATTGTTGGAAAACTTATAGCTCTAAAATACCTACTACTGGTCTCTGAACTAGTCAATCTTTGGCCCTGGAAGAGAAATGTCCTTCAGAGTGCAGATTTCATATACAGAAAAAAGTCATCCAGTCAGTAGTGCTGTCAGACTTTCACAATCCATAGTTCAAATGTTTGTCACAGTAAATTGCTCATCGCTCATGGATTGCTCATACCCCTGGATTTGAGTATGAGTTTGTGCATACACAGGGGGTGGTGACTTTGTAAACAGTTTGTGCTTATGACTCATGTAGCGGGGTGAGCACCTGCTCCAGCCCTGAAGGGGTTGGAAAAGCCCTGTAGAGGGCTGGGGCTGGGCAAGGTAAAACCCGGCTGATTGGGGGAAGTGGCTGCAGCTGGGGCCATGCCCCAAACTAAGCAACTGGGCCTTATAAGGCGGCCAGGGAAACCAGAAGCAGCAGTCTCTCTCTGACTTGAGAGGGAGACAGGCCTGGCTGCTGGGGAACTTACCCAAAGGACCTAGAGGGAGGCAGGGCTGGGGAAAGGCCTTAGGAGCGGGGAAGCCCTAGGCCAGTANGTACCCAAAGGACCTAGAGGGAGGCAGGGCTGGGGAAAGTCCTTAGGAGCGGGGAAGCCCTAGGCCAGCAATTCCCCAAACCTAGGGATTGGGCTTGCAGTGGGGCAGCCAGAGGGTGGGTAAAGGCAGCCAGTCCAAACCCCTTGTTGCCTGTGATGATCGGCTGATAGACTGCAGTCTGCCCCAGGGTGCAGGGGCTAAATGGAGGCTGGCAGTAGCCATGACTGAGGTGATGTGGGGATAGGGGGTGGGGTACTGCAGGGGGCAGCACCCAAGACAAGGGCACTGGGGTCCTGGGAGGGACATGGAGGGCCAATGGCAAGCGGATCACTAAACTGCAGAGGGTGCTCCTGGGTCGAAGAGCTAATTCCCACGGACGACCAGTAGGAGGCGCCGCCGGGTGAGTCTGTGCGTTGCTACAAGTGGGGGAGAATGTGGGCACGTGTGGTCCGCCCTTGATACAAAGGGCAGGGACTGTGGACGATTGCCCAGACATTGGTGAGAGGTGGAGAAGCAGGGGATGATGAACACTGGGTACGCTGGGGTTTACTATGCAGAGGCCCCAGGTACCATTCCTGGGTGGGGCCCAGAGGCAGCGACCCGGCGGAAGGGGGCCAAAGAGCTGCTGGGGTTACGGGAGACCCAACAGGAACTGTGGGAGGTGTTATGGGCTCTCCAAGAGCAGGTCGGCCAGCTGGCGGAAGAACGGCGATCCCTGCGGAAACTCCTTGGGAAGGAGTTACGAAGAAACCACGGAGGGCATGAGCAGCAGAGCGCTGAGGCCAGGAGGCCTGTGCTAGGGCGCCGGGCGTGCTACGTCTGTGGCATGAGAGGACACAAGACAGGACTGTCCCTACGGGGTTGGAGGCAGGGTGCCTCGCCCCGAACAGGGAAAGCAGCAAGTCCCTCAAGCTGGCTGCTGGGTGAGGGAACCCAGGTGGCTGAAGATATATTGGGCCTGTGGGCAGGAAGGCCACATGCGGTGGGCGTGCTCAGGCCCGAGGCAGAGGGTACAGGTCAGCCCCGGCGAGGTGGTGGGACCTCGGAGGGATCCTGAAAGGCCCACGACAACCAAGAAGCGGTAAGTTTGCTGGGGCTGCCAGAAACTGGGACATAGGAGGAGGCGCTGCTCCCTCAGGGAAACTGAGGCGGGCCCGAAGGAGGTGCCTGGAGGCCTGGGAGGGCCAAAACCAGATAAGGGCAGGGCGGAAGTTGCTGAGGTGCCAGTGCCCAGGAGCCACCCACAGGGGGTGGCGGATACAGAGACTGAAACCAAGTGGGCCCGGCAGGAGGCTGGGACCCAGGTCCAGGTAGAGCGGGTGGCTGTGGGGACCCAGACACTGAGAGAGGAGGGCTGGGGGGACCCCAACCTGCGGGCATGGCTAGAGGCTGCGGAGTTGGCCCGCAGGAAGGCCGAAACCCAAACCCGGGAGATGTCCCAGGCCTGGGAGGCCGCCGAGAGAAGGTGTGCGAACCTAGAGGGGCAACCCTGGAGGGCAACTTTCTGGGAGTCCTGGCCAAGAGACACCCCCCCCCTCTTCCCCAGGGCTGGGGGTTTTGAGGGGTGGGTGTAGTGGGGTGAGCACCTGTTCCAGCCCTGAAGGGGTTGGAAAAGCCCTGTAGAGGGCTGGGGCTGGGCAAGGTAAAACCCTGGCTGATTGGGGGAAGTGGCTGCAGCTGGGGCCATGCCACAAACTAAGCACTGGGCCTTATAAGAAGGCCAGGGAAGCCAGAAGCAGCAGTCTCTCTCTGACTTGAGAGGGAGACAAGCCTGGCTGCTGGGGAACTCACCCAAGGGACCTAGAGGGAGGCAGGGCTGGGGAAAGGCCTTAGGAGCGGGGAAGCCCTAGGCCAGTAATTCCCCAGGCTGCAGGGCCTAGTTCTAGGCCCACTTAGGGATTGGGCTTGCAGTGGGGCAGCCAGTCCAAACCCCTTGTTGCCTGTGATGATTGGCTGATAGACTGCAGTCTGCCCCAGGGCGCGGGGGCTAAATGGAGACTGGCATGACTGAGGCGACATGGCAATAGGGGGTGGGGGTTCCCTTGGGGTGGGGAAACCCACCGAGACTGTGGAGTACTGCAGGGGGCAGCACCCAAGACAAGGGCACCAGGGTCCTGGGAGGGACATGGGGGGGGGCCAACGGCAGGCGGATCAGTGAACTGCAGAGGGCGCTCCTGGGTCGAAGAGCTAATTGCCATGGACGACCAGTAGGAGGCGCCGCCAGGTGAGTCTGCGCATTGCTACAACTCACTAAAAATCAAGCACCCTAAGCCAACTTTTGCCCTACGCATTTTACAGGATATTATAGAATCACAGAAGTTAGAGTTGAGAAATTATATATTCTCCAGAGTCCAATTTAACTTTACATGACTGGAGAGAAGGGCACCTCACCATTTTGCTTAGGAGGGTGCTCTATAACTAGGAAATGCTTCCTGAGAGTTGAGTTTTGGGGTTGTCTTTGTTTTGTTGTTTCAGCCTAAATCTTATTTTTCTCACTGTCATGTTACTACTCTTCATTATCTCCTTTGGAAACACCCTAAAGAATTCCTTTCCCTCTATGACTTGAGTGACACATGCTGGAGGTCTCATGCTGCCAGTATTAAAACATCCTTGGAATTTCTAAACATTATAAGTAACAAACTTCCTAACTCAGTGTTGCAGCCAACACAGAAGAATTCTTTAGTTCCTCTTCATCTATTAGGACAAAGTCTAATAATCTCAGAACTAAAAATTATGGTATCTTAGGTACAAGTGATCATCAGAATTATAGTGTCCAAGCACAATGAAGTCCAGACCGGTAATATATAAATACTTGGTGCCTTATTAGGGCCAAATTCAAAAGGCTGAAAGCAACTCAGCTAAATTAGCTGGGTGGAAGAATTTAATTAAAAAATGTCACTGATAATTGGAAATCATTGAAAAATACCTTACTAGATGTCCAAAAAGCCATAGTCAAGGAAGAATGCCATACTGATTACAAAACTGACCTGGGTTACAGGGGAAGTGAAGGCATCTATTTTTAAAAAAAGTATATAAAACAAATGGGAGAAAGGGAAAGTTGATAGTAATGAATATAAATCAGACATTAGGAATTGTAGAAAATTGACAAGGGAAGTAAATGGGCACAAAGAGGAATCTGTGGCCAGCAGAGTTAAGGACAATCAGGAGGGGTTTTTTTTGTTGTTTCTTTAATACAATCGAACAAAAAGAATCATGACAAGGTTATTGGTCCATTACTAGATGGAAGTGGTAGAATTATCAATAATCCAGAAAAGGCAGAAGTGTTCAACATATATTTCTGTTCTGTATTTGAAGGGGGGGGGGAAACATGATGTAGTCATATCATATGATACTTTCCATTCCACTGGTATCTGAAGAGGATGTTGAACAACAGCTATTAAAGTTAGACATTTTAAAATTAGTATATTGCATGCTTGAAGTTGTTAATGATTCAAGATTGTTAATCTTTGATTAAAAAATTCCATTTGAGCCAGTTATTTGACACTCAGATTAGTATAGGACCATACAGAAAGAAGACAGACTTGTATGAAGAGAAGGTAGTTTAGTCCCTTCTTCTGTACCTGATGGAAGGTTGGGAATGAACAGTCAGCATAACTGTCCAACCCGCTTTCCTTTTATAAGGTGTGAGACAAAGAAACTTCCTTTTTTGGAGGAAAAAATCCTTCCCCTTCATTTAATTTTACTACGTGTTCTGTTTTTGACACTTTAATTTTCCCTATTTATGGAGTTTCTTTTATGCTATTTTTAGTTTACGTGAGCAACACACTAAAGGGAATTCTAATCAATCTTATTAACAGCTGTGACAGCAGGCAGTTCTTACTGAGTTAAACATCTTTCAATGGATCCTTATTTCATCCATTACAGAAAACATCTGCAATAACAAGCAATTCTTATCAGTCATAGAACATACTTAAATCATAGCCACCCCTTATCAATCTCCCAGTCTTGTATATACTATACTTCCATTGATACTCTCTATTAGTTTGAGGGGTCTTTTTCCTAGACCTTTATATTCCCACAGACCCAGAGATGCTGAGGAGTTAGATAAAGACCAACGTTCAATCACGCAAAAATTCCTGAGTACAGATCAGCTTGAGAACCAACACTCTGGGCCTTAGACTTCAAATGCACTTTGCTAATATCCTAAGATTCTGGGAGAATAGTTAATATGCAAATGAATTTAATTTTCAAGAAGGAGGGAAAATGGGGTAATTTGCTAACAAATATAACTTGTATCCAAGAGTTTTAAAAGAGCTGGGTGAGGAGTTTGCTGGACTGTTAATGTTGCTTTTAAATGTCTTGGAATACTGGGGAAGTTCCAAAAGAGTAAAAGAGCTAATTTTGTGCCATTTTTTCTAAAGGGTAAATGGGATGACCCACGTAATTATAGGCCTATCAGCCTGCCATGGATCTCAACATCCTGCTGGCTAGGAGCCACCTCCTGCCTGTCAGCTTTGCTCCCTGCTCCGGGCAAGCTCTGTGCAGCAGCAAGAAGGAGCTGGAGCTGCCACCACAGGAGGCTGCAAGGAGGTTTTGGGGCTGGCTTCTACTAGCTGCCCTGATAGTGCATGCTGCCCAGGTGCCCCTGCAAACACAGCCCCAAAGAGGGGGGGGGGGGCCTAGAGAAGGGACAGAGGGCAGCAGGACCAAATGCTATGGTATTGGGGGCCACCCTCCCCTGGCTGTGCTGAGCTGGGAGCTCTGCTGCTCCTCCTCCCTGCAGAGCAGCTGTTTAGTCCCTGATCTGCTCTCTATCTCTTGCTCCGAGGCCCTCCCCACCCCCATGCCCTCTCTAGGGCTGTGTGTGCAGAGGCACCTGGGCAGTGCCCACTGTCAAGGCGGTGAGTGGGAGCCAGTCCCAAAACATCCCACAGTATCCTGGGCATCCCTTATCTCTGCCTTCCAGAATGGGATGGGGGCAGGGATAAGGGATCCCTGGGGGGTGCTGGAGCACACTGCACCCCAAGCCCCGGGGATGCACTTCACCGCTCCACAGCCAGCAGCAGCCAGGCAGGAGCCGGGGAGAGTGTTTTTTCCTCTGACACCTACATTTTTATGTCAAACTTCAAAACAAACAGAAAAAAAAAAAAAAACCAACCAAACGAAACCACCTTCATTCAACACCACATTTTCAATATGAAGAATTGCAAAGTTTAATTGTAATAGTCTGACAGCCCTGGAGACTGATGTCCTCATTATCCTCAGACCAGGTGCACATGGGCATCTTCCTGCCATGGGACTCAGCCTAGAGGTGGAGAGCCCAATTCCCAGATTGGATGGGGGTGCTAGACACTCTGGGATAGGGTTAATTTGACTGGGGTCTATGCACTGCAGTGTGGATGCTAGAGCCTAGGTTTGAGCATGGATCAGAAAAGCATTAACCTAGGGTTAAAATGCAGTGTAGAGGCTCAAGCTCAGGGTTCCCTGATACTGGTCAGCTGACTCGAGTCCCACTAGCCCTAGGCTTACATTGCTGTATAGACATACCCTTAGTGTGATTCTGTGGCCAAAATTGCTAATGCGATCCTGGGTTGCATAAACAGGGGAATATTGAGTAGGGATTGAGAAGTTATTTTACCCTCTATATTTGACACTGGTGCGATGGCTGCTGGTGCGATGGCTACTCTGTCCTGGATCATTTTTTAGCTCTTCCTTCATTTCCATGCAGTTTTTAGCAACTATTGAAATGCCCAGAGCTGTATGTAATGTTCTAGGTATAGCCTTGCTAGTGTCATATCGAGAAAACTGCCCTGATAAGGGATCCCCGGGATGCTGTGGGATGTTTTGGGGCTGGCTCCCACTCACTACCTTGACAGTGTGCACTGCTCAGGTGCCGCTGCACACACAGCCCTAGAGAGTCTAGCTGCCTTAGTGCATTTGTTCATTGTTTGCTGACTAAAATCAATGGTACATTGAACATTTATAAACTTTCTAATTAGGAGACTGGGGTCTCTTTGGGCAGAGTTTATTCACTTTATTGAAGAAACAGAATATGTTTACTTGGGGTATTTCAAAGTTGATATTCTATGAAGATAAGAAGGCAGCAGGGTTTGTGTGGATGCATGTGTACTTTTTTTTTAATATTTTCTTTAGCTGTATACTTTACAAGTCCTTCATTTTGTCCAGATTCTTAGCTAAAAACTCTTCCAATACTTCTGGAATTTATTGTTGTTAAACATGTCACCTGTAGTCAGTAAAATGTCTGTATGGTGCTCTGTTCAACAGAGATGAACATCTGCCACAGAGAGGTTGGCACATATAAAATGTCTGAAATATATAAGTTACACAGTACTGTGAGTAACTCTGCGGAAACCAAAATGGCTGAAGTAATTCATAAACATCTTCCACAAGGGTCACTGCCACAGAAAGTAAATTGGGGCAGCTTTGAGGGCTGACCTAGCCTACCAGGGGACAGCTGCAAAAGACCTCAATACCACTGAATAAAGGAGGTGCAAGGCTGCCCCACTTTTTTCCATGCACAAGCACAACAATAAATTTCCCTGTATGTACTCACTATGTACCGGGGTGAGTGACTATACAAGGTGCAAGGCAGGGGAGAAATGCCTTGCGGTCTTCCTCACCCAGTTTCACGTTCATCCAGGACTAGCATAGTCCTGACCCACACAGAAGACAAGGCTTTACGACCATTAGGGAACCAGTGCAGAGAATTTCACATCCTTGCTACTTGCCTGAATATTACAGTTCCTTTTCCCTATACTTTCAAGAATGCAATTAGTTACATGCTGATGAAAATACATTAGCTAATCCTCTGCTCACTTGCTTGATATCTTTAAAAAACCCTTTAACCGTGCTTTTAACTGACATGGCACATAATCAAATGCTATTGGAAAACTGGAAACAAGGGAAAAGGTAATTTGCCATAATTTTTGTAAAATATATTTTTATTATAAAAGGGAGCCGTGAATATTGTATTTCTCCTAGCCGCAGAAATGTATCTCAGACATAGGAGTTGGGCTGTCATCTACAAAAAGTCTGAAGTATGCTTTAAGCAGCGCTACATGGAACCACTCAAACACAGCTTGCAAAACCACCTCTGAATGGAGTCATTATTCCACTACTGGCTATTTTTAGAGGTAGAAAATAAAGTGAACAGACTTCCAATGAGACTTGATGATGAAGATCCCGATTCTGCTCCCATCAAAGTCAATGGGAGTTTTGCCACTGAATTAAATGGAGTAGCTTCAGGACTGAAATGCTGGAGATGCATAACCTGCTCTAGTGACAAAAGCTTTTACAGGGGCAGTGGTTCCTGGATCAAGGAGATATACTTAGCCTTGGTGGCATTCTAAATGATTAACGCCACAGTATCTCTAAAAATGCAACTTATCACCTTTCTAGCCTAATAGGTGGCATTTTTTTCTAAAATAAACAAAATCTGCAAGCCTGATGTAAATCCATCATTTCTGCCTTCTTGATGAGTTTATCATAGTTATTTTGTGTAGTCCAAGAGAACCCAAGAAAAATCAATACCCATTCAGTGTATCATGTACAGCCAAGGGTTTAGAGAGTAATTATAGTTGCCCTCTCTCTAGGCTGGAGTGCAAAGGTTTTATATCAATGATTCAAATATGGCAAAGAAAGCTAAGAAGTGATGAAAGTTTAAGAAATACAGTTTATTCAATGTGTCTCAAGGGCTTATCATTATATGCATTATAGATCAGAGCTGAAACTACATCTTACCTGGAGGTAGAAGACAAGGAAAATGAGCCAATTTATAACTTTTTTTAGTCTAATGAACTAAAGCACTATTCAATAAAAACTCAAGTGCAGAACTGATGAGCTCCTGGAACGTCCAACTGCTACAGTCTCTTCAGTGCAATTGTAGTGCACAGGAAATGATATTTTCTGGCCAGATCTACAGGGATTTACGCATTATTTTTAAGGGCTCAATCCTGTGTAGTGCTGTGAGCCTTCAATTCCCATTGAGGCCAGTAAGAGTTCAGAGTGATCAGCACCTCAAAGGATCAAGCCCTGGGACCTGATTCTCAGTTATGCAAAGGCTCCTTTATGCCCCTTTGACAGTGTAAATGTGCCTTAAAGTTAAGCTACCAAAGTGGTGTGAAAATGAGGAGCACTAGGACCCAGTGGTGCCTCCCCATCCTACCCTCATATCAGCTTGGGAGGAAACTGCAGAGAGGAGCTACTCTAGCCACCAGGTGTAGAAGTAGCCAAAGCAGGGGCTGAGGGGCAAGAAGTAATATAAGGCCCAGCCTGGACCACTCCTGGACCCAGGACTATGAAGGGGAGATCCCCCATACATACTTTGGGGGCACTAGGACCTAGGTGGTTCCTCCCTTCCCCAACCCCCCATGTGGCCTTAGGGAAAAACTGCAAAGAGGTGCCAGCCAGACCTCCAGCCCGTAGACAGAAGCAACCAAAGCAGGGATGCTGGAACATTTGTAGAACTTTCTACAGTTTTGACTGGAATTTCTCTGTCCTGTTGCCACAACCCTCCCACTCCCTCACAGTCTCTTCACCTGAGCTTCATTCCACACTTGCTCCTCTTACCTTGTTCTCCCTTGCCCTGTCCCCTTCAACTTCCTGCCCTTCCCTTTTCATTGCAATTACCTGATCCACTCCTAAGTAAACCCACCCCCCAAAAAATTACAGCACTAACGTGAGGTTTGCTGCCATCACATTGTTTGCTCTGCTTGTGTGTTATAGCCCTTCCCCTGGCCTGTGTCTGTCTTGTTTATTTAGACCATAAGCCCTTCTGTTACCAATTACTGTACTTACATCAGGAAGTTATGTGATTGCAAGTAGTAATGGTGGTCCATGGGATGCTCACTAGAGGGGAGAGTTTGGTCCATCAGACACTAGCTCCATTAAGATGCGGTCCACTCTAGGAAAAGTTTGAGAACCTTGCTTTACAAGGGGCTTTTTTTCTCCACAACCTCTAAGAAACAACAGAAAACTTCAGGACAATGGCAGACAGGCCTGTTCCCATACCAGTTTGAGCAGATATCATTTAAGGTTCAGTAAGTGGCATAACCCTAGCACATGTCATTGTTTGGGTTACAATTATTTTTAATTAAGAAAAAAATTGGAAAAAAAGTATTCAGAAGAAGAAATATGAAATTCTGGTTTTTATTTTGCCTTTTTCCCACTCCCCAAATTAACCTTGTAGACATTCAGTTCAACATATTTCCAGTGAAGCAACACTTGTACAGCCCTGTTTTATTGACTATTATAAGGCACCCTCCAATTCTATTAAAATTAATAGCTGCTGCTAGCCATTGAATGTACACAATTTGTTCTTGCAGACCAGGGTTTAACAGCATCCACTACTTTTTAATATGCCGTTGATCTGTGTGAATATGATGCCTTACTTACTAGAAGGTCAGGGGAAATAAGCTCAGTGGTATCTGCTGAGTATGGGAACAAAAAGATCTTGTAATGAAACCATATATGAAAAAATATTGATTTAATAAATGCATTTTTCCCTGTGGGCGGTACTTTGCCTAAACCCCATTGAACTACAGTTTTATCTGTTTTTATTAAATGAATCAAATATCAAAATAAAATTGTTCAGAAATTGACTGCTAGCTTTATAAATCCTAAAGCTTCCCTGTGGCAGTAGCTCAGAGAGATGGAAAGCTTGTCTTGCTCACCAACAGAAGTTTGGTCCAATAAAAGATATTACCTCACCCGCCTTGTCTCTGGAAAAATCCCTGTCAATTTACAGACAAAGCTAAATCTCCCATTTTCAGTATTAATTCCCTCCTGAAGTACCATGCTTTATTTATAATAGAGAATTTTCAGTTAGATGCAGTGCATTTGTGCCATATAATGTAACTCATTTACTCCACATCAGAGCCTTTCAAATAAACATGGGCATTCTCCTGAACATTTTCTTTGAAGTGAATTGGAGGTGTTAGCCATCAGGAACTGGACTATCAAAAGCCATGACCACAACTTATAACTTTGCTAACAATCTCAGCAGCAGAGAACTCAGTGATTGAATGGTGGTGAACTGTGGTCAAAGCGATTGGCAACTGAAATGGGGCTGAACACAGTTGTCTATATTGTGGCTAAATCATATCAAGCACAAATTCAGCTGCACTTATTGCTGACGTCTGTTGTCAATAACAGGAGGTTTGCAGTGGGAGGGAGAAACGAGGCTTTTATGTGTGCCCCTTTAAAACTAAGGCTCTAGCTACACTACAGACGTCTGTTGGTATAGCTATGTTGGTCAGGCATGTGAAAAGGTGTGATCCCAGATTTATATAGCTTAAAAATCTTTCTTCTGCTGGTTTTAATTATGAACCGAAAGTGGGCATTCTGAATAGCAACAGTAAATGTATTCTGTAATTGGGGGCATAATAATGACACAAAGATCTAGGTCCTATTGTCCCAAGGACAAATTCTCCAATTTACATCTAAATGAATAGCTACAAGTAGGGTGACCAGATGTCCCATTTTTAAAGAGACAATCCTGTTTTTTGGGACTTTTTCTTATATAGACGCCTATTATCCCCCACCCCAGTCCCGTTTTTTTCACAGTTGCTATCTGGTAACCCTAGCTACAAGCATACAGAGCTTGATCCAATTCCCCTTAAAGTCAATGGAAAGATTCCTGTTGACTTTACTGGGGGTTGGATTGAGGTCATAATGAAAAAAGAGCATCAAGTACACTGAAGCAAAGCTTTCAGCTTTTCGAAATGTTCTTCTGATTTGGCAAACATAACAGTAATTTAGGTTGAGATCCAAAGGAAATTCTTGAACAAATTGTACAGTATTTGGGCTGGGCTGTAAAATTTGTTCAAGAATTTCCTTTGGATCTCAACCTAAATTACTGTTATGTTTGCCAAATCAGAAGAACATTTCGATTTACTTGAAAAGTGTCCTCAGACAGCTCCACCAGCTAAATAATCTCTAATGTACCTATGAAAAATATTTACAAGTTTTCATATGTTATATATGAACAAGCAGAGATGACCCATGCCTGCTGACAGTGGTGGGGCAGAGTGAGGGCAGCTGGCTTCAGCAGTGTTACTGAGCATGCTCAGTCTGTGTGAGCATGCTCAATACAAGCCAGGCAGCAAATCTGGGGGGGGGAGGGGGCATGTGACACCACATGCCTCCCCATGCATTGCCTCAAAACAAGTGTGAAGGTAAATATGCTGTTGCCCTACACATCAGCTTCAGTTGGCATTTATCTAGTTTGTTTCTTGTAATATTGTCAATCTTGTGAGAAGTGCCAAAATTATTCAAAGTAAGCAGCTAGGCAAGTAAACACTGCCAGATATTCAGGGAGTCTGGGATCCATTTCAGCAAATGTAGGAGGCCAAATAAGAAGGGAAATATACTTATCTTTATTCAGCCTAAAAATGAGTTAACATTTCATTTTCCTTTGAGGTTTGGGCTGAGACTTAGGACAACTCTTACTTTAGCCAAACCAGTTTACTGATGACAAACGTTCATTCCATCACAGTAAATTCATAGGTTGAACTTCAAAATATCTAATTTTGTCACAGAGATGTATTAATTTTCCTCTCACTTACTTTTCTATACATTTTATCATAGGTGGCTGAATACATCTTGCTTAAGTCTTACAATTGCTCAAGATAGAACCAGAAAGGCTTCACCACAGAAAAGATTATCCGAATGACAGGTCGGTTTCTCAGTGAAGTCACGCCTGAGTAATCACATATTTTTCTACAAGCAGAAGAAATGAGGCCTGATAGTGCTTCTCAAATAATGAGACTCCTAGGGCAGACACGCATTTCTTCATTTGAAAATATCAGTAATCTCTCCATGAACAGTGACTGCACCCAGGTTGTAGTACCAGAAGAAGTCTTTTTCACAATTGCCATTACTGGAATACTGGAGAACCTACTTGTCCTTATAGCTGTGATCAAGAATAAGAATCTCCACTTGCCCATGTACTTGTTTATCTGTAGTTTATCAGTTTCAGATATGTTGGTCAGTCTGTACAAAACTTTGGAGAACATCTTGATCATCTTGTGCAAAATGGGGTATCTGACACCTCGTGGAGACTTGGAGACCAAGATAGATGACGTCATGGATTCTTTATTTGTTCTGTCTTTGCTGGGGTCAGTTTTCAGCTTGTTAGCCATTGCAGCTGACCGATACATAACTATATTTTTTGCATTACAGTATCATAACATCATGACACTGAATCGTGCTTTAATCATCCTGGCAGTAATTTGGGCATTCTGTGTGGGGAGTGGCATTGCTATGACCATCTTCTCCCATGAAACAGCTACAGTCATTTCCTTCACTATTCTGTTTCCTTTTATGTTAATTTTTATATTATGCCTCTATATCCACATGTTCCTGCTTGCAAGATCTCATGCCAAAAAGATCGCTTCACTGCCTACCAGTGCAGTTCCCCAGAGAGTTAACTTGAAAGGAGCTATTACATTAACTATTTTCTTTGGTGTTTTCCTTTGCTGTTGGGGACCCTTTCTCCTTCACATCCTCCTCATGAAGTTTTGCCCACTTAACCCTTACTGTGCTTGTTACATGTCTGTTTTCCATGTGAATGCTACACTCATCTTGTGCAATGGCATCATTGACCCTATGATTTATGCGTTCCGAAGTCCAGAATTACGGAGTACATTGAAGAAGATGTTCTGTTGCACCAGGTCACACTGGAATTAGGGAATACCAAATTTGAAAAATGTTTGTAAAATTAAGCCTACAGTGCCGTGCATAATACTGGTAAGAATGATGTTCAGAATTATAGACACTAACTAAGACCAGAATTCTACAAAAAACGTACGCATATTCTTAACTTAATACACTTTGGGTAGTCCCACTGACCTCAGTAGGACTATGAATTCAGCCTGCAACAGGTACAGAAGGGCTGATCATGGGAATGGAGAGCCTGTGTTCCATCTTAAAAGTAATTAAAATCTTAACCAACTGCTTAACTGAGAAAATGTACTAGGCTAAATTCAACCCTGCAGTGACTCCTTTACAGTACATAGAGATGCACCACAGAGTTTAGGCCACTGAATACTGTATCAGTGCTTTCAATTCAAGGAGAAAATACTATAAAACTCTTCCGGTGAACTAACTGGGAAATTAGCTTTACATTTTTTTCTAAACTGTATTATTATTATTTTTTCAGAATAAGAAAATATTTATTGTGAACCAATACACACAGATATGGCTGGGTGTTGGCTGGTTTGATTTTCTTGTTTTTACATATAGCTAATTTAAAAAGAGACACACAAGTGTTTTTTTAAATTGTCAAAAATGTCATTAGGAGGCTGATGCCAAGCAGAGAGAGATCACTTGATCATTACCTGTTAGGTTCACTCCCTCTGGGGCACCTGGCATTGGCCACTGTCGGTAGACAGGATACTGGGCTAGATGGACCTTTGGTCTGACCCAGTACGGCCGTTCTTATGTTCTTAGGAGATATTTTTGATCCAAAAGACATTTTTAGACAAAGTTTTATAGTACTTGGAAACAGGGATTAAGATTACATGTGTTATTAAATTGTTAACTGAAGTATAGTGTCACGGTCACATCACTATAATACTGTTATTCTGGGGGTGTAAATGGCTGCCATCAATTGCAGACTGGTTAAAGCTGATAGGTAATCACTCTTCTTTCAGGCTAACTGGACTTCATGTGCATTCTTTATAAATAAACAAGACTACACCAAAGAAATAAGTGATTAATGTAATCAATTTCTCCTCCTAATAGAAAGAACTCAGCAAGGCCCCAAATATTGGCTAACTGCTTGAGCTAAAGGGGTAACCCTGGTGCCAGTAGTGGGATAAAGTCTCTATGGAGGGAAATTGTGAGCTGATATTCCGGTTACAGTAAACTGGAACAAATGAGAGGTGCTCATAGAAATCAAAGATGACCAAATGGATTTAAAACAAGACCAAAAACAAGAATTAAACAAAAGCTGGAGATTTCACAAATGGAATTAAAGAAATATCTGGAGGTTTCCTGAAAGTGACTGAGAGTTGACCTGCAGTCAGAGATAAAATTATTGTTGTGGCAGCAGCCAAAAAGCATCTTAGCAAATTTGGAAGCCCAACCACAAAACTCTCTGTTTGGACTGGTAAACTGGATTAGTGAGATGACCAGCAACCTAACTACCTTGGACCAGGAAATAATGGTGACCAAGAAAGCTTTGGCCAACTTGGAACTTGCTAACAATGATGAGCTGCAGCAAGAACTTAAGGAGCTAGAAAATCATCTGGAGCAGGAATTCAAAGAATCACAGACCATAGTGGAAGTGTGGAAGTGATTCCCCATCCATTCTTCCTGGATGGGGAATCAGACCAGCCATGAAACCTGTGTAAGACAGGACATATACAGTATCTAACCTGTTTATAACAAACAAACCGGCCCGGCCTGCCAGGGGCTTTCCCTACACAAGCAGCGTCCCAAGTTTGGGAAACACTGCCTTAAAGGATGATTGGCTGCTGATAATATGAGAAATATCACTCGATCCAGCAAGCTCAGATGTCACATGTTCCCTCCATAGCTTTATCTCTAGATGCAAGAAGACCTTTGATAGAATTGTATGGCCTTACCTAATGGCTGTCTTTAAAAAAAAATCAGATTTGGACCAATATTCCTGAATTGGTCAGTCTATTATACAACTCTCTCCTTGCTTCACTATCAACTAATGCAATGTTTCCCAAACTTGGGACGCCGCTTGTGTAGGGAAAGCCCCTGGCGGGCCAGGCCGGTTTGTTTACCTGCCCCGTCCGCAGATCCGGCCGATCGCGGTCAGTGGGAGCAGCGAACCGCGGCCAGTGGGAGCCGCGATCGGCCGAACCTGCGGACGGGGCAGGTAAACAAACCGGCCCGGCCCGCCAGGGGCTTTCCCTACACAAGCGGCGTCCCAAGTTTGGGAAACACTGAACTAATGGAATTATTTCTCACACATTTCAAGTAGAAAGAGGGTCAGGGCTGTCCCTTCTTACCCCTCCTTTTTAATCTCTCTCGAGCCACCTACAATGTACATACATCAGGACTCAGCCACTGCAGGTGTGACTATAAACAGGAAAGCATACACAATCAGTGTATAAGCTGATGACATTTTTGTACTATTGTACTATCCTCATCAATCCCATCATTACTGAATGTAGCTGACATTTTCTGAAAGATCTCTGGTTTTCGCATTAACTGAAATAAATCACAAGCAATGAATATATCCAAAAGCCCAGATCCTTCTCAGTTTCAGCATTTTCCATTTCAAATATGCAAGGAAATAACTTACTTAGGTGTTAAAATTTGTCCTAATCTATTCAGAAATGTTTCTATAAATATGGACTATATATATATATATTAAAAGAAAATCCCAAGGATGTAGAGGAATGGCATTTCCTCCCTCTATCCTTACTGAGGAGAATAGAAATAGCCAAAATGAATATCTGCCCAAGAATGACTTCTATCGTCAGCCTATTGCTTTTCCAGGTCTCTCCCTCCCTCTTTGCTCTAATAAATTGGCTTATCATGCAATTTTAATGGGATAAAAAACAACCGCACTTGTCACACAAGACCCTTAAAAAATCCTGGAGGTATGGGGTTGCCAGATTTGTATCTATATTATCTAGCATTCCAAATGTGTCCTATTGTGAGATGGTTCCCCTCTAGTAGCTCTGTATATACACTGGCCTGCTTTGAAATGAAAAAATGCTTAGTTATGCCATTTGGTTCCCTCTCTTCTTTTATGTACCTAAAGAGGCTACCCACACCTTTAAGGCAAAATCAAAGCTTTGCATCTACACGGGGCATCCTACAACACTTTAAGACGATTACAGCATCCAATCTTACTAGTCTCTTCTCATACCACAATGGGACAACCCTAGGCCAGCTCCACGCTTAAGACAATCTGCATAGAAAAAGGATTGCAAGGTGATAGACTGGCCGCCTAAAAATTACATGAGTAACAAATACCAGCTACTACTGTCTCACAGTTCCTTCTTTCAGCGACTATGCTCAAGGATTCATGCAGGGATTGGGGACAATTGGTCTGTTTCAATTATCTCACCTTTAGAAGAGCATGTTAAGAAAAATGAAAAAAAGACACTTGGTAGGAATTACTTATAGGCGGCTTAATGAGTACCTTCTCCATTTCCGTCTCAAAGAGAAATGGGGAAAGAACTTAGCCTTAACGATCACAACAGAAACCTGGGAGGATGTCTGACTTAATGTGAAAGATACTTCAAGTTTTTTATCCCTGTGATTCTTCCAGAACAAGATATTTAAACAGGCACTACTGGACTCCAGAACATTTGTTTAAGTCTAAGCAATACGCAGCGAATGTTGGCGATGCAAACAGCCACGTGCCAACCTTTCACACATCCTCTACACTTGTCAAAAAATGCATGTATTCTGGAACACCAGATTCAGTGCTCTCTCAAAAACTTTGTGTTGCTATCTTTTCTTCTCCAAGCTTGTGTATCTTAGGGGTGCTGGGTGAGTTGCTATTACCAGTAAACATTAAGAAGTGGATTGCAGTAACTATTTTAGTAGCCTAAAGAGTTATTTTGAGAAAATGGAAATCTGCAATTCCTCTCTCATATGCAAACTGGCTTAGTGAGCTCTCCACTACTGCATTAATGGAAAAAACGACTGTCTAAATAGAAGTGCTTGGGAAAAAATATGAGGATGTCTGGTCACACATGAAACTATTGCATACTTTTGCAGTTTAGTATGTGTTAGTCCCTGATACTCATAGATTATGTTCCCACTTATTTATCTATTTAGTGACTTTAATAATTGATGCCCTGCATAATCTATATGGGTTCAGAGGAGGGGGTTGTTTGTGTTTTTATTTTTTCTGGTTTTGCAAATAATGAATGTTAAATTTTATTTATATGCTATTTCCATCTTGTATATATTTATATATGTTTTGTTGTGTTGTGTTTATATTTATATAAAAACAATAAAATTTAAAAAAGAAAAAGTCATTCACCTGCACATCTACCAATGTGATATATGCCATCGTGTGCCAGCAATGCCCCTCTGCCATGTACATTGGCCAAACCGGACAGTATCTATGCAAAAGACTAAATGGACACAAATCTGACATCAGGAATCATAACATTCAAAAACCAGTAGGAGAACACTTCAACCTCTCTGGTCACTCAGTGACAGACGTTAAGGTGGCAATTTTGCAACAGAAAAGCTTCAAAAACAGACTCCAACGAGAAACTGCTGAACTTGAACTAATATGCAAACTAGATACCATCAATTTAGGCTTGAATAGAGACTGGGAATGGCTGAGCCATTACACACATTGAATCTATTTCCCCATGTTAAGTATCCTTACACCTTCTTGTCAAACTGTCTGAAATGGGCCATCTTGATTATCACTATAAAAGTTTTTTTCTCCTGCTGATAATTGCTCATCTTAATTAATTAGCCTCTTAGAGTTGGTAGGGCAACTCCCACCTTTTCATGTTCTCTGTATATGTATATATATCTCCTTACTATATGTTCCATTCTATGCATCCGATGAAGTGGGCTGTAGCCCACGAAAGCTTATGCTCAAATAAATTTGTTAGTCTCTAAGGTGCCACAAGTACTCCTGTTCTTTTTGCAGATACAGACTAACATGGCTGCTACTCTGAAAACTATGTAAAAATGTAAACAGTGAAGCTTGTATTATTTCTTAAATTATTTATTTTCTTTCTTTCCCTCCCTGTGAGGAGGGGCTCCTGGTGTAATCCCCAGCTGGCTGTGGCTCCCACTGTCAGCTCTGGGCAGCTGACTGACAGTGATTTCTAAGGAAAATTGTTAAGCCTGATTCATGATCTCAGGACAGAACTCTCAAATATCAGGATTTTTTTTTTCAGCTGTCCTGACATCTGAGAGTGCCATCACAAGATCATGAGTCAGGCTTAATTTTACTTATTAATTAATCTCCAGAGATGCGAATTTCTAAGAGTTGGCATGTCTGCACGCATACGCATACGCACACACACCCCATGTTTAACTCCCTCTTGTACCCCCACTTTTCTGATGTAGAGCATCGAGCCCAAGATGTAGCCAAATACCCACTTTGACCACTCTATTTAGATGTTGTACATATACCCCCAACAACAGTCTTTTTGTCTGTCTGCCTGCCTTTAGAGTGTAAACATCTTGAGATTTAGGATTATGCCTTTCTTGGGAAGGCACCCAGCATATTTTGGATGCTATCAGATACAAATAATATTTAATAAACTAAAAAGAGCCCAGCCACTGGTGGTTGTTTTTTTGTGTTTAACTTTATATATGGGGACAGAATATGTGACTGTAGCCAGATGAACCAGAACAAAATCTATAGCGAAAGGCAAAGAGTGGGGAACATCCTCCTTGGAACAGTCAGCAAGCTGTGGCTACACAATTGGTGGACCTGGATAAGTAGTTCTATTTCATCCTCAAAATGGCCAGGCTACAGTTTACAAACTGGAAGGAAAAACACACAAGCAATCTAGCTGTAATTTATTTGTGATCCATTACAGACCCAAGATTTTCAAATAGAAGTGCTTCAGTTTAGGCTCCTAAATCAATATTTTGGCACCTAAATAAGTGGCCTGATTTTCAAAAGTGCTGAGTATCTTCAGCTGCTATTTACTTCACCACTTTTGAAAATCAGGCCACTTATTTAGGTGCCAAAATATTGATTTGGGAGCCTAACTTTAGATTCCTGTTTTTGAAAAAATCTTGGACCAGGTCCTCTGTATGAAGTCACCTACACTTAACTTGCAGAAAAAATAATAATAAAGAAGAGGGTTTGAAATCACCAATTTAACATGAAACCTAATTAATATTTTAATAGTTATTGCTGCACTGGGGTTATATTCACAAGCTTTAGTGATTAATGTTAGAAAGCCAGTGGATTCTCTGCTTGCTATTTTAGTGGACAAGACTCTAGGAAGTGATTGCTTCACTACTATTCATCTGCACTTTAATAAAATAATACTCTTTACAAACATATTTTTGAGTCAGTTTTGAACAATTGCCCTTCAGGTGCTATAAATTCAGACAATGAGTTCACCCTGATAAGCTGGTGTCTGCACTGCAAGGCCTCCTGCTCTGAAATAATTAGAGTAGATAGCCATCCATCAAGACATTATGTATTCATTATTCAACAGTGCTTTGACATTGCTTCTGTTGAAGTGTCACTTTTATAGAACATAAAACTCTTGTGAGTTCTTCATTCATGGAGGATGACTTGTGGTACCAATCTGGAGAACATTCAGTTCAAGGCAGCTTCCTAAAGGCATCTTTGTCCCCGAGTCCCCTCAAAATATTGATCTAACATAAAGATCTTGAACTCCAGCACATGGCACAATGCATCACCCTTTAGCTTTCAGAATTGGTTACTCCATATGTGTGTACAGAATTTCAAGAGCTGATTTTCTGAGTTATTCAACAATGCGAGTCAGATACCAATAGGATAGACCTCCAAGTGTAATTATATAATGTACTTACTGTTACCATCAGTGTAATTTCATATTCAGCTCCCCAATGTCCAGCACTAAAACCCAATTCCTAAATTCCAATATCTGGATCTCTCTTTTAACTGCTGCATCATTCCATTCACTCCTAATTGGCTGAGCTGGCACTCAACAGCATTTCTCTGTATGTCTGTATGTAACACAATACCTTTTGAATGCCACATCTGCTCAATTCCAAAATTTCAAGTAATGTTCTAGGCATCAGTGATTAGAATCCTACTGATCTGGGGGGAAATAGGGATCACAGAGTCCCTGCCATCTTTATCACAGCCATGGCTTCCTGCTCCTCTTCAGTTGTCTATAGGTCACACAACTGGAACCTAATAAGTGCCTTTCTGCATAATAATCCCTCATCTCTGCCCATCCACCCAAAAGAGTGTAACATGTTGGCACCATAACTAACTTCTTTCCCAGACAGATGACAAATAAGAACATAAGAATGGCAATACTGGGTCAGACCAAAGGTCCATCCAGCCCGGTATACTGTCTACTGACAGTGACCAATGCCAGGTATCACAGAGGGAGTGAACCTAACAGGTAATGATCAAGTGATCTCTCTCCTGCCGTCCATCTCCAACAGAGGCTAAGGACACCATTCCTTACCCATCCTTGCTAATAGCCATTAATGGACTTAACCTCCATGAATTTGTCTAATTCTTTTTTAAACCCTGTTATTGTCTTAGCCTTCACAACCTCCTCAGGCAAGGAGTTCCAGAGGCACTGTGTGAAGAAGAACTTCCTTTTATTTGTTTTAAACCTGCTGCCTATTGATTTCATTTGGTGGCCACTAGCTCTTATATTATGGGAACAAGTAAATAACTTTTCCTTAGTCACTTTCTCCACGCCACTCATAATTTTATATACCTCTATCATTTCCCCCCTTAGTCTCCTCTTGTCCAAGCTGAAAAGTCCTAGCCTCTTTAATCTATCCTCATATGGGACCCGTTCCAAACCCCTAATCATTTTAGTTGCCCTTCTCTGAACCTTTTCTAATGCCAGTATATCTTGTTTGAGATGAGGAGACCACATCTGTCCTCAGTATTCAAGATGTGGGCGTACCATGGATTTAGATAAGGGCAATAAGATATTCTCCATCTTATTCTCTATCCCTTTTTTAATGATTCCTAACATCCTGTCTGCTTTTTTGACTGCCGCTGCACACTGCATGGACGTCTTTAGAGAACTATCCACTATGACTCCAAGATCTCTTTCCTGATTAGTTGTAGCTAAATTAACCCCCATCATATTCTATGTATAGTTGGGGTTATTTTTTCCAATGTGCATTACTTTAAATTTATCCACGTTAAATTTCATTTGCCATTTTGTTGCCCAATCACTTAGTTTTGTGAGATCTTTTTGAAGTTCTTCACAGTCTGCTTTGGTCTTAACTATCTTGAGCAGTTTAGTATCATCTGCAAACTTTGCCACCTCACTGTTTACCCCTTTCTCCACATCATTTGTGAATAAATTGAATAGGATTGGTCCTAGGACTGACCCTTGGGAAACACCACTAGTTACCCCTCTCCATTCTGAAAATGTACCATTTATTCCTACCTTTTGTTCCCTGTCTTTTAACCAGTTCTCAATCCATGAAAGGATCTTCCCTCTTATCCCGTGACAACTTAATTTACATAAGAGCCTCTGGTGAGGGACCTTATCAAAGGCTTTCTGGAAATCTAAGTACACTGTGTCCACTGGATCCCCCTTGTCCACATGTTTGTTGACCCCTTCAAAGAACTCTAATTGATTAGTAAGACATGATTTCCCTTTACAGAAACCATGTTGACTTTTGCCCAACAATTTATGTTCTTCTATGTGTCTGACAATTTTATTCTTTACTATTGTTTCAACTAATTTTCCCGGTACTGACATTAGACTTACCGGTCTGTAACTGCTAGGATCACCTCTAGAGCCCTTTTTAAATATTGGCGTTACATTAGCTATCTTCCAGTCATTGGGTACAGAAGCTGATTTAAAGGACAGGTTACAAACCATAGTTAATAGTTCCACAATTTCACATTTGAGCTCTTTCAGAACTCTTGGGTGAATGCCATCTGGTCCCGTTGACTTACTGTTAAATTTATCAATTAATTCCAAAACCTCCTCTAGTGACACTTCAATCTGTGACAATACCTCAGATTTGTCACCTACAAAGGACGGCTCAGGTTTGGGAATCTCCCTAACATCCTCAGCCATGAAGACTGAAGCAAAGAATTCATTTAGTTTCTCCACAATGACTTTATTGTCTTTAAGTGCTTCTTTTGTATCTTGATCGTCCAGGGGCCCCACTGGTTGTTTAGCAGGCTTCCTGCTTCTGATGTACTTAAAAAACATTTTATTACCTTTTGAGTTTTTGGCTAGCTGTTCTTCAAACTCCTTTTTGGCTTTTCTTATTACATTTTTACACTTAATTTGGCAGTATTTATGCTCCTTTCTATTTACCTCACTAGGATTTGACTTCCACTTTTTAAAAGATGCCTTTTTATCTCCCACTGCTTCTTTTATATGGTTGTTACGCCACGGTGCCTCTTCTTTAGTTCTTTTACTGTGTTTTTTACTTTGGGGTATACAGTTAAGTTGGGCCTCTATTATGGTGTCTTTGGAACATGTGGATTCATTTAAGATTTTTACTTCATTTGATTCTACATTTTCTTTCACATATAGTGCTCCCCGCACGACCTGTTCTGTCCTTCCGATATATTTTGTACCCCGGAATGATTGTGTCCCATTGATTGTCCCCACTCCACCAGATTTCTGTGATGCCTATTATATCAATATCCTCCTTTAACACAAGGCACTCTAGTTCACCCATCTTATTATTTAGACTTCTAGCATTTGCATACAAGCACTTTAAAAACTTGTCACTGTTTATTTGTCTGCTCTTTTCTGATGTGTCAGATTCTTTTTTATGTGAATGTTTCTCATCTGATCTGGCCCATACTTTATCCTCTTCCATCCACTCCTCCTGACTAAAACCTAGAGAATCTCTATCAATAGACTCTCCTCTAAGAGAAGTCTCTGTCCAATCCACGTGCTCCTCTGCAGCAATCGGCTTTCCCCCATCTCTGCAACCTTTTTAATGTTAAGTGCCAGCAGTCTGGATCCACTTTGGTTTAGGTGGAGCCCATCCTTCCTGTATAGGCTCCCCCTATCCCAAAAGTTTCCCCAGTTCCTAATAAATCTAAACCCCTCCTCTCTACACCATCATCTCATCCACACATTGAGACTCTGAAGCTCTGCCTGCCTACCTGGCCCTGCGCATGGAACTGGAAGCATTTCTGAGAATGCCACCATAGAGGCCCTGGATTTCAGTCTCTTTCCTAGCAGCCTAAATTTGGCCTCCAGGACATCTCTCCTACCCTTCCCTATGTCATTGGTACCTACATGTACCACGACCACCGGCTCTTCCCCAGCACTACACATAAGTCTATCTAGATGCCTCAAGAGATCTGCAACCTTCGCACCAGGCAGGCAAGTCACCATACGGTTCTCCCAGTCATCACTAACCCAGCTATCTATGTTTCTAATGATCGAATCTCCCATTACTAACACCTGCCTTTTCCTAATGACTGGAGTTCCCTTCCCCGGAGAGGTAACCTCAGGGCGAGAGGATACCCCAACATCATCTGGAAGGAGGGTCCCAACTATGGGAAGGTTTCCCTCTGCTCCTATTGACTGCTCTGCTTCCCTGGGCCTTTCATCCTCCTCAACAGTGCAGGGGCTGTCTGACCAGAGGTGGGACAAATCTACAGTGTCCCGGAAAGCCTCATCAACATACCTCTCTGCCTCCCTTAGCTCCTCCAGTTCCACCACCCTGGCCTCCAAAGCCCGTACGCGGTCTCTGAGGGCCCGGAACTCCTTGCACCGAATGCACACATACGTCACCCGCCCACAGGGCAAGTAATCATACATGCTACACTGAGTGCAATAAACAGAATAGCCCTCTCTCTGCTGCTGGGCTTCTGCCAGCATTCTCTCCTACAGTGACCTAGGTTAATCATAGGGTTTTTGTTTAAATCAAGAAGTTTTGATTATAGGTTAGTTTAAAGGTTTTAAAGAATGGCAAGTGTACCTCACCCCCTTCCCAACTCCCTCTCTAAACTCCCTGGTCATAAAGCTCCCTGGTCGCTTGCTCAGGCTTTATAAAGCCCTGGCCTTCCCGATAGCCCCACCCCCTGACAAAGACTCAGCCAATGAACAGAGGCTTCTAGATTTCAAACTTTGTTTAGAAGCTCACAGCTTCCAACTGCCAGCGACAGCACATGGTCCTTCAAACAAACAAACAGGCAGACAAACACAAGCTCAGCACACAGCAAGTAACCCCCAAACACAAACACAAACTACAGACAGCCACTTACCCCAAGGTGGAGAGGGGCCAGGGAGTAGGTGCATGCACAGAGCCCCTGGTATAGGAAGGGAGAATAGGAGACCCTGGAATGGGGGGCACACAGTACCCCTCGGGCAGGAGAATTGGGGGAGATGCAGGGAGTACCTGATATAGGCGCTGACTCTGTGGGTGCTCTGGGAGTGGAGCACCCACAGGGGAAAAATTGGGGGGCGCTTAGCACCCAGCAGCAGCTCCCCGCCTTGCCCCCTCCCGTCCCAGCTCACCTCCACCTCTGTTCTGCCTCTGCCTCCTCTGAGAGGGAGCGGGGAGGATGGGGAACATGGCTTGCTTGGGAAAAAGGTGAGGCCGGGGCGGGGATTTAGGGAAGGAGTCCAATAGGGGCAGGGACGGGGCGGAGTTGGGGTAAGGACTTTGGGGAAGGGGTTGCAATGGGGGCGGGGCAGGAGTCGGGGCGGGGCCAGGGGCAGGAGGGCGCGAGCACCCACCGGCGCCGGGGAAAGTTGGTGCCTATGGACCTGAAATAGAAGGTGATGAGAGGGTATCACAGAGGGATCTCGAGTGGCAAGCTGCAGGGATGTAAGGAGCCCCTGGTGAGTGCAATGAGCTGCCCTGCCTCCCCCAGTTGTGTCACTATCTACTAGTGTTACTGCCTTAAAACAAAAGAATCACAATGATTTCAGCAAAAGGTAACAAGCAAAAATGGGTTGTTCAAAGTTTCCAAACAAAAATGCCACTGGTAAGTGTCAGTTCAGTTTGGCATTTGTACAATTAAAAATAAATAAATACAAGAGCAGCCATCCAGCAGTACTCTAGAAACTGAGAGCCAGATTCACTGGTGCACTTCAGGTGATTTGCACTGCTCCAGCGATGCAAGGCATATATAAAACCAATTTAACTGACTGGTAATGGCTGCTTTGCATCCCTGGAGAGGTGCAGAGTAGCTGCAGAGTGCCAGTGAAGCTGGTCCTGAATTTCCTCCAGACAGCTTATTATATTTAAAGCAGCATCCTTAATAAAAACTAAAATAAATCTTTAAACTATAAATAACATGCAAAGCTAGGAAGGTGATAGCACCTTTGAATTTCTTAAAACATAAGATTGAATGGAGACTGGATTAAAGCAAGTTTGGTTTAATCATCCAGGGAACAATGCTTTAAAAATGGAGCAAGTTGTACAATGCTGCCATGAAAAGAACTCATTTCTGTTACCATTTTTTGGCATTGCTTCAATAGCAGCATTACACTAATATTCACTGAGGCCTGGTCTACACTTAAAATTAGATTGACTTAGCTACATCACTCCGGGCTGTGAGCACCGTAGTTAGGTTGACCTAACTCCCGACATAGACATGGCTAGGTCAATGGAAGAATTCTTCAGTCAGTCTAGCTACCAGCTCTCAAAGAAGTGAATTAACGACAGTGATGGGAAAACCCCTTCCACTGATATAGTTGAAAACTGGAGGTTTTCAAAAAGAGGCTGGATAGCCATCAGTCTTGGATGGTTTAGACACAACAAATCCTGCATCTTGTCAGGGGGTTAGACTAGATGACCCTTGCGGTCCCTTCTAACCCTATGATTCTATGATTCTAACTAAGCATGTAAATAGTCTCATTGAAGTCAATGGGATTATGCACATACTTAATCTAAAATTGATAAAATCTTAAAATTAAAATGTTTGCAGGATTGGAGCCTTAGGGTGCAGAGGGCCTGCAACAAGGCTTATACATCAATTAAACCCCACTTAAACTCCATTATGCCATCTCACAGGGAGTAAATTTCACTTTCAGAGTGTTCAGTTCTATAAGAAAACTAAAGGGATTAGGAGAATAATGAGCATCTGAATACAGCCTCTAAACCTAGGATAAGTATACCTTTAAACCCCTCCCACTCAAAAATAGTCAAATAAGCCATTCTTGCAAGAACCCTAATTTTGATTGGGACTGTTCTGCATCTTTGAACCCAGCCCTTGCTACTTACAATGTCAGCCAAAGTCCTGGGCAGATGTCACCATTTAAAACAAAATACCCTCCTCATACTGGTGGTGCAGCAAGCAGTTTTCAAACCAGATTGATATCCATAATATTATTTAGGTATTTGAATTTTTACTTGAATTTTAAAAAAGAGATCACAGTCTCAGTTCTGGGTTATGGGACTTGATTCACTACTACGTTACTCCAGTTTTACACCGGGGTAACTCCATTAAGTTCAAAGGAGCTACCCCAGAGTAAAACTGTAGTATCACAGCTGTGAATCAGACTGGTGCTGGGAGTGGCATCTTAGTTTATATTAAAGTCAGAACATATAAGACCACGTGAGTGAATAAAAAACCAAAAGATAAAAATGAGAAACCCTTGCACAATAGTCCAACACAGAAAGAAAAATGCCTTGAGACAATCAGTTCAGCAGAGATATTTCATTTGAGAAATGAGAAATGTCGGGCAGCTAAATCTGAAGTATTACCTATGAGCCTGTGATATCTGAGGAAAATCCCATACCCAGTATAGAATAGTTTATGTCATGCAGTGGGAGCTGGACTTTTAAGAGGAACTGAGGCCTCATCTTCCACCTGTTTCTGATTTCCTCTGTTTATAGGATAGCAGTAGCAGAGCCTATCGGTATGGGGAAAGCATTCCCTAGTAAGAGAAGAGAGCTGGAAAGAACCTTGTAGGCGGGAATTCTCAAGGCATGATGGGGCTGGGCCAAGACTGGCAGTGGTTCCCTGTTGAGAGGGACTATGTGGTAAGATGCCTGAGAGTAGGCCCAAGGAGAAGAAGCTCAGAGGTCAAATGCAGAAGGACCCTGTGGGAGGGGTGAATTGCAAGTGAAGGAAATGGCTTGGAGCAGAGCAGCACTGTGGACTTGTGACTTTTTTTGTATAGGGATCCTATGATGGGTCTTTCTGGGCATGTGGGAGGAAGCCCCTTTAACTCCCTTTCTCCAAGGGGAAAATATCCATTTAACTGCTGGAGAGTAAAAGGCAACTGAATCTCTGAACTGAGGTGGAAAGCACAGGCTTCGGGAGGATGAAAGGTGTGTTTTGGGTCTTTGTTTACCCTCCAAAGGGTGGGCACTCTATCAATGGAGGGAAACTGAGTCACGGCTGCAGTCAGATGAGCTAAGCAACCCTCTAGCATTCTAATTGCTGTTGATCATGCTTGTAGAGAGCAAAGCCTTGCAGCTATGTATGGCCTCTCAAGTGCTGAGTTTGCTTTTGCTTATGTTAAAAAAATTAATTTACCATATCTTTTTTTTTTTAGTGTTCCGATACGACGGAGAGTAATTGAGTTACAAACCACTGCTAACTACCGGGCTGAAATTTAAATTATCATCAGAATGACACTAAAATGGTATGAGGAGCCCCCACCCCTGGTTAGATAGAGCCTAGCCTACTGCCAGTGCTCAATTAATACATCCTAGGAATACCATGTCATTTTGAAAATGCATATCACTAGGTCAAATTCTGGAATTGAAAAACATAGGACAGTTTGTCCTAAAACAGTTCATAGAATCATAGGACTGGAAGGGACCTCCATAGGTTATCTAGTCCAGTCCCCTGCTCCCAGGGCAGGACAAAGTATTATCTAGATTCTAGACCATCCCTGACATGTTGTTTGTCTAACCTGCTCTTAAAAATCTCCAGTGATGGAGATTCCACAACCTCCGTAGGAATTTATTCCAGATGGAACATGCTGGTGTTTATTCACCCACTGTTCAGGAAGGCACAAAAATCAATAACCTTTTGTGAACCATCATCAATCTATTCATTAGCATGTAAAAGGCATTTTTAGCACGTCTTAAATAAAACACAGATGGAGCCAACACTGGATGTGTAATGTGAAGTAATAGGCTGTGTAATTTCAGACTGATATTATATTAGTGTCATTTCTAAGAGAACATGAAAAAGTTCATAGGTAACTCAACAGGAGTAAATTACAGATAATACATTTTTTTTTACAAAAAAAACATTAAAAAAAAAAACTTTATAAAGGGTGTCCTTAGGATGTTTGACTCTCCAGGGGAACCACAGACTTTTGAGCTTGATCCTGCATCCATTGACTTTGGTGGGTTCAAACCTTCTGTTTGGCCAGAGGAGCATAAGAGCCCTGTTTAGTGTTTTATCTAGATAGTATGTATAAATAAAGTGATCGGCACCTTGCAAGATATCTACAGTATCTATAGTACATAGATATCCACAGCTTAGAGCTTGTCTACACAGGGAAGTTAGTGTGGACTAAGTTAGGGTGTGAATTTAAAGCGCAATAGCTATTCCTCACTGTGACAGACTGATAACATGCTGAACAAACCTTATGGAGTTAAGATGAACTATAATTGTATTGGATTAGAGTTAATACCTTTGGGGTACATTGTATTAAAAATGCAGTTGTGCATGTGGTGTTGTGGTATTGTATGTACCTTTTCTAGGAGGAATGGTGGTTGCTAATGAACTTCCTCCATTATCAACCTTTGAAGCAACCCCCATGGGGAGACACACCTATACTAGTTCAAACTGAATTCTCCATAGAACAGTAGACAAAGAAAAGGCTTTGGGATAAAAGCCTAGGTTTTAAACTGACTCAGGGCCTCCTTCCTGATCCAGCAAAGCGACAGGACCCTTGTTCTACATAAGCCCCAATTCTTAGGTGAGGATTAGAAAAACCTGGCCTACTGAGGCCTCAGAAGACTCTGTGCTTGTTATGAGCTGAAGCACTAAGGAACTTGTAACCAAAATAAACATGTACGGTGGGATGCTTTTAAGCTTATTAGCATGCATGTAGGTTCTCATGGTTTTTTTTTTTTTATTCCTTTCACCTTTGGAGTATATTCAGATATTTCAAAATGATTCATCAGTGATCACTATACAAATGTCTCTTCAAAACCTGCTCCCTGTTAATATAACGTGTCTTTATCCTAACATTATTAAAATCTAGCTGAATAAAATATCAGAACTGCAAAAAAAAAAGCCTAATAATCCTAACATTCAAATTACTGCATGTTCATTTGAAGTCCAAATGATGAGGTCCCTGTGACTAGTCTAATAATGCACTGTGTAGAGTATTTTATAACCATCCTACAACCTAATTACATTAATGTACATTAGATTCAATGCTATTGAGTTATCATCATTCATTTTGGCCTGTACATTTAAAATTGCCTACTGTGACAGTTTTACTAGTGTAAGATAACCCGTTCAACAGTTTTGTTCTGATTTTTAAAAAGAATAGACCTTTAATAGGAGGAGTGATTAATGGGCAATAATATGAAAGAGGACTTGGTGAGTTTGACTCTACCCTGCCTTATACTTGTAACATGTTACACTCATTTTAAACAGGTGTAACTGAGGTGCAAAGCAGCATAGAAGCAGGTTCTAAAATTAGAAATATTTAAGTTCTAAATAAGCATGGTCCTGGCAGCATATATTTACAGTACCAGTTAAAAGCTGTTTTAAAATAGCTAACAAATTGTGCTCTGCTCTTGTGCACAGGAGGGGGAGAAGAGTGTGGTGCAAGCAGTCTGTTCTTCACAGCAGTCCCCCTTCCCCACCGTACATGCACACACACATGGTCTGTGCAAGAGCAGCCCCTCCCAACAGGGGCTTGGCTCTTGCTATTTCTGGAGAACAAATCATGTACCAAGGATGGGGGAGGCAGCAAGACCACAGCCCCACCCCCGCATCAGCCTGCAGAGGAGGGCTGCTCACCAGCGAGGGGGTCCAGTTTGTAACCAGATGGTAGAAAGTGTCAGGGCATTCTTTGGAATGTCTGAACTGTTACAGTAAACACTTGAAGAGGAATTCCTCCTAGACTGAATTAAGATAGCCACAGCTGTACTGAGCGATTTCAAATTGCTTGTGGTTAACACAGGGATCGGCAACCTTTGGCACGCGGCTTGCCAGGGTAAGCACCCTGGCGGGCCGGGCCGGTTTGTTTACCGGCCGCGTCCACAGGTTCGGCCAATCGCAGCTCCCATTGGCCGCAGTTTGCCATCCCATGCCAATGGGGGCAGCGGGGGGCGGCGGCCAGCACATCCCTTGCCCCGCACAGCTTCCCACCACCCCCATTGGCCTGGAGCAGCGAACCGCGGCCAGTGGGAGCCACGATCGGCCAAACCTGTGGACACGGCAAGTAAACAAACCGGTCCAGCCCACCAGGGTGCTTACCCTGGCAAGCTGCGTCCCAAAGGTTGCCGATCCCTGGGTTAACATCTCAAAAGCCAGCCCATCAACTTGAGGATTTGGAGGATAGGATGGCTAATGCTCCCTTGAAGGAGGAAGATGGTAAAGAGGAGGGGAAGGAGGAGGGATCTTCCATGTCTATTTGAATTAAGTCTGTTCTCCCTCCTGGCCCATGCTGATGTAATTAGAATGACAAAAGCTTTGGTATAAAGAATCTTTCTTGCCACCTGGGAATGTTGTGAAATTGTTTCCCGGAATAAAATTCAGAAATAAGACTCAGAGGGTCTGAAGTACATGTGTTTTATTAATGATACTTTCTACAAGCCCATCAACTTGTGAGTTAGCTGAAGTCCTGGCTGTTTTTACAGACTTTTTCCCAGACTTTCAGCAGCTGCAGGTTATTATGGTATACTGTCTTTTGTATTTTTCTCTGATTTTTTTCCCCCCTTTCGTACATCTACAATAGGAGTTTTTCTCTGCTCTTTACAATTGTCTCCCCAAATCTCTTACAATGCATTTGTGTCTATTCTTTTCTCAACTTGCCCCTCTGAAGCTTTATTCTATTTTTTGGTCCAGAGCCTCTTTTTTTTCACTCTGTATTGTAAGATCAAGGTTTGTTGATTATCCTCTCTGGTTCTGAGTCTTAGATTTTTTTAATTAAGCTTTATTAGCCAAAATGTCATATTGTTATACCATTAGCTAGATTGAAGGTCATGTGACTCAATGCTGCATCCCTAAAAATGCAGTTTATTTCAAATTATTTTTCTATTTGCTGTTAGGTTATTTACAGAATTTCAGTAAAGAACAAAAATAACATATGAAAAGGAGAAAAAATATAAGTATGTTAAATTATATCAATAGAATTCACAGAGGCTTTTGAGTTTCTTTGGTATCTGAAGGGTTTTTTTTTAATTTTGTTATTTCATTTCCTCATATTATATATTTTGTTGCTGACGCAGAGCCTGATTTTTGAAAAGCAACCTCCCATTTAGTTCGTGTAACTCTGAGGACAGAAGTGATGTCCTCTGAAATATCTAGGGCCAAATATTCATGTCAGAATGTCAAGTAGCAGGTAGGGAAGTGGAATTACCGCTGTATATAGAATTGTTCGTGTCAGCACTTCAATAATGATGTTGAAAAATTGGATAATGTTCAGGAAAGAGCTACAAGAATAATTCAAGATCTGGAAAACCTGCTTTACAGTGAGAGACTTAGGAAGCTGTCTAACCAGCCTACCAAAGAGAAGGTTGAGATGACTTGATAGTGGCCTACATGTACAAATATGAGGAGAAGATTTCTGATGACAGAGGGCTCTTTAATCTAGCAGACATAGGCATTATGAGAGCCAGTGACTGGTAGCTGAAGCTAGATAGATTCAGGCTAGAGATACGGTACAATTATGTATTTAGAATAATTAACATTGGAACAACTTACCAAAGGATGTGGTGGATTCTCCATCACCTTGTTGTCTTTAAATCAAGGTTGTATGTCTTTCTAAAAATATACTCTAGTTCAACCACAAGATATGGAAATGAGGCAGAAATTACAGTTTGAAGTTGTGTTATACAGGGGGTCAGATAAGATAATCATAATAGTTTCTTCTGGCCTTAAAAGCTGTGAGAAGTGCCTTGATTTTTAGTGTGTCAGTTTTTGGAAGCCCAGTTTAAGACACTGAAGCCATGAATTTCCGGAGGTTCTGAGTTCCCTTCCCTCTGCCATGTCCTCCCTCCCACAAACCTCTTGACTTCCAGTTGTGTCATGGAGAAAGAAGCAGCAAGATTTTTGAAGCTCTTGTCTGGATGTCTGGGGCAAGAGGAAGGATAAAATCATGAGTTAACTCTTAGGTTAAGGGTTTGAGTGACACCATGGTGGTGGTGTTAACATTAACAGTGGTGGGAGTGGAGAGGATTTCATAATTGCCCACCCCTACAGTTGGCTTCAGTGGTCAAGAGTAGCTCCACGATTGTTTGGTTTATGTAAATAATTGCAGTGATTTCAACACATAAAACTACTGTAAGGGTTACACAGCTGACAACTTACTCTTGAAGAAAATTAAAACACAAATAACAAAGTCAAAAAGCAAAGACAAGAGTAGATGGACACCAAAAGTATGTCTACACTAAGGGCCAGATTGTAGCTAGCCTCTCTGTGGGTGCCTGGGAGTGAAGGTGTAGATAGCCTCTCTGTGGGTGCATGGGAGAGAGAGAGCAAGGAAGCTTGCACTCTTTTTGTAAAGGCTCTCCCCAGTTGCATGGAACAGCTGCTAAAGTCTGGTGAGTGGGGGAAGCCTCTCCAAAGATGACATGAAGGAGGACCGGTAATGACCTAATCCCTTAGAACTGCATAATTCCTTCTGCTTGGCCTGGACTCCAAACCAAAACCCATTCCTAGTTCATCCCTGAATACTGTATGTGATGGGGGAGGGTGAAGGCAGAAAACTATTAACTACAATTTGTAACCTAGTCAATTAATTTATTTCATACCTGCTGTTTTCAGGCAGTTGTTTCAATCACCTGGGTCTTCCATCAAGATTTAGTCACTGTCTTTACTATTCGATGCTGCTGTAGTGATGCAGTAGCAATAGTGGTCTCTTGTGCAGTGCTGTGCTTTATTCTAATAACTTCCCCTTTAGAATAACTTAAGATACAATCTCTATAGGTAGCATTCCCTTCATTTGAGAGTTGCTGCAATAGAACATGAAGCTGAGACTAGAGAAAGAGTGGCACCTTCAAATTATGGTGTTTCAAGCAGTTTTTCATGAGGAAGCAAATTACCTATAATATATGCATAGATCTCTTAACTGTATCATAGAATCATAAAATATTAGGGTTGGAAGAGACCTCAGGAGGTCATCTAGTCTAACCCCCTGCACAAAGCAGGACCAACCCCAACTAAATAATCCCAGCCAGGGCTTTGTCAAGCCGGGCCTTAAAAACCTCTAAGGATGGACATCCCACTATCTCCCTAGGTAACCCATTCCAGTGCTTCACCAGTCTCCTAGTGAAATAGTTTTTCCTATTATCCAACCTAGACCTCCCACACTGCAACTTGAGACCATTGCTCCTTGTTCTGTCATCTGCCACCATGGAGAACAGCCGAGCTCCATCCTCTTTGGAACCCCCCTTCAGGTAGTTGAAGGCTGCTATCAAATCCCCCCTCACTCTTCTCTTCTTCAGACTAAGCCCAATTCCCTCAGCCTTTCCTCATAAGTCATGTGCCGCAGCCCCTAATCATTTTCATTGCCCTCATCTGGACTCTCTCCAGTTTGTCCATATCCTTTCTGTAGTGGGGGGCCCAAAACTCCAAATGTGGCCTCACCAGTGCCGAATACAGGGGAATAATCACTTTCTCTTGATCTATTGGCAATGCTCCTACTAATGCAGCCCAATATGCCATTAACCTTCTTGGCAACAAGGGCACACTGTTGACTCATATCCAACTTCTCATCCACTATAATCCCCAGGTCCTTTTCTGCAGAACTGCCGCTTAGCCATTCGGTCCCCAGCCTGTAGCAGTGCATGGGATTCTTCTGTCCTAAGTGCAGGACTCTGCACTTGTCCTTCACCCCGTCCAAGCACCTGGACTGCTTGCCTTGACATGGCCTCCTTCTCCCATTCACCTGGCTCCTCTCACACAATCCCTTCTGCTCAGAACTCTTTTTCTGCCACCATTTGCCATACCTCTTCCCTCCATTTTATTAAGTCCCTTCTCAAGACCAACTTCCTCAATGTTACATATAAGTAAACTATAGCACTTCTAAAATGAAACTACTTGAACAGTAATCACCCGGATGCAGGCTGTCTCCCAAGTTGACCCTGTAACCACCCTCTCATGGAAATTCATAGATTCAGGCCAGAAGGAACCACTATAATCATCTAGTCTGACCTCCTGCATACCACAGGCCATTGACTTTCACCAGTGGGGGGAATTATTCTTCATTCCTGCATCTCTGTATGAGGCTGGGGATAAGGTCAGATTGAGGGGCTAGCTCCTGAACCTTGGTGGTTGGTTGTTTTTGTCTTAATGGCGAAGGCTATGGGATGGGGAGGGAATCTCTGTTAGGTTAAGACAACCAAGAGGGAGGAAGGGAACTACCTAATAGATATTGGTAACTAACTTATTAATTTCTGGCTTTCTCAAGTTGATTCCTTGTCCTCCTTTTCCCTTCCAATAAAATTATTTCTTTTAAACCCATAAACTCAGTGCCTATGAGTGGAGAAGTACTGCCTGTTGGGGCACCCAGAGGAGGTAATTTAATTTTCCCAGGTTTCTGGATGGGAGTTTGAGATGGTGTTATTTAAATTTTCAGAAGGAACCCCTAGATAACTGAACCTGACCCTCATTGCTGCCAATAACACCTAGCAGAAGGATTACATATTAACATTATAAATGTTGTATGTATATTTAGGGGTTAGGGATTATATTCTGGCTCCATAGGGGGTTATATTCTAGTCATAGGAGGTTCTTGCAGGAACTAAAATCTCTCAGGGGTAACTAGTGCAAATCCCTAGGCAGGTTACAAGTCCAGAGAGGCCTCAGCTCCTTGGGGGAAATTTTATATACTGGTTTAACCTAGTTTAAGAGGCTGGCAAACAAAGAACTAAAAAATTATAAACGTGACCACCCTGACGTGGGGAGAAAGAGACTGTATTGAGAGGGACAGGTCTTTGAGAGGATTTGAAGTACCTTGAAACCTGCCAGGGTCTCCATGTGGAAGATGGGTGACACTTGGCAAGTCAGACACGCATGTAAGCTGATTATTGTTTTAAAGATTTTTTTTCTGAAATGCTTTTGTTCAGAATAAATAATGCTTTTCTTTATGAAGGCTGGCTGGTCACTGGTTAACCCTGTCATTGCCCCAGAGAAAGCAGGACTGCCAGTACTGAACTAAAGTCAGACCTGCTAAAAGTGATCACAGTGAATTGCAGGAGGAAGCACAGTTTACATACCTGGCAGAGTGAGTCGTGGGACTCTGCTTCAAGAAATGTGACAGCTAGAGACCTGAGACCTAAGAGAGGTGCTGTTACCTCAAGAACGTGATAAATTAACTGACAATGAACAAACAAGGAGATGTTGAATCCCCAAAGATGCTTACAAGCTACAGTAGGCAATGCAGGCATAAACAAAACAGTTGAGAACCATGATACATCAGGTACTGGTAAGACTACAAGGTGCTGTAGGACTCTTTAGACGGCTTTGCTAAGACTTTGCAGAAGAAGAGTATGTTTAGAGGAGGAAGTAACCAAGAAATAAGAGCAGACATATAAAGTTGGAAATGATGTCCAAGGCTTTTATAGTGAGGTCAAGAAACATGATGGTTAGGGGAAGCCAGCAATAGGCCTAAAGAATTACTTGGTCCAAATGTTGAAATAAGAGTCAAGATGCAGAGTGGGAGAATCTGAGCTTTCTGGGTATAATATTTTATTATAATCTAGGGACACTACCAATGTACTGGAGTATTAGATAAATGAGAAACTTTTAAGTCAGTACTAGAAGGAGAATTGCTGACCATAGAACAGGCTGGAGAGTCAGAAAATTGCTGTCATCTATCCCTTGCCTATGCCCTTTAATTCCCCATCTCCCTTTGTTATAGGCTTTCTGAAGAATGTTTTAACTTATGACCCACTAATTACTGCTGAGCCACCATGAATAGGAGCTCCTGGACAGGGGAGAATGGATTCACAAGCCGTGTAGTCATTAGTTATGAAAACATTTGGTTTGGGGGGTGGGAGGGAGCAGAGAAAAACACACAGGCTGCACCTCAAGAAACACATAATTTTATGCCTCTCAACCATGTCACCATAGGCCTGTTTCTTTCACTAATTATTGCCTGTGGCTCTAAATTGTGTAATTAAATTGTCTTTATGCTGAACTCTAGAAATTCCTTATCACAATTTTCAGCAGCATGTCTTTATGCAAGTAGAAGTAAACCAATCATGGTAATTAGCAAGTGACATTCATGGAATCTTAATTAGGAAACAATCAATTTTCCTAACAATTAAGGAAATGATCACAGACTGGCTTACTAATAAAGATAGGGAATGGGAGGGGGAGATCACCTGGGGAACAAGTTCTTTGTCTCTCAGCAAAAAAAAAAAAAAAAAATCTCTTCAGTTCTACTGTCCTGGGATTCATTAAATCTCCCTGTAGCCAAAGCCAGCAGAAAACTACTCTATGATGGGCAGGGCCAATCAGAGGGGGGACCAGGAGGGCCATTTGGCCCCGGCCACAAGCTCAAAGGGGACCTCAAATTTAGACACTTGTTAATTTTTTGGCATTTGATAAGTTTCGCAACTTATTTTTATTCACAGAAAAGCTAGATTTTTCCTCAATAATTAGTGCATTTGCACAGAAAAAGGCTAGAAAAGCATTTGTTAAATAAAAAAATATTCAAATTATGTCTCACTCTTTTTTTGGTGCCTTATTTTGTTTTCATGTGTTGTAGTTTTTTATTTTTATTATGGCTAGGGGCCTCAAAAGCTGGAAGTGGCCCGGGCCTCTCTGGACCTCTGAGAGGGCCTGTGATGGGGTGCATACCCCCACACAGGCATGCAATCAGTTAATGTTAGCTTGAGAGGCCAATTAGCATATCAGGCTTCACCTGGAGCGTGGGCCAGGCTTAAATGATGAAGCCCAGCTAAGGAGGGGCTTGAATTGGACTATAAACATTGGACTAGTTTACAGCAGAAGAGGTCTGGAGGGAGGAACTTGCTCATTGGGATTAAAGAGTAGGGAGACCAGCAGCATCAAGGAGGCAGCCCAGTAGAGAAGTCTAGTAGGAGGCCCGGGGAAACAGAGAGCAGCTACCAGTGTAGGAGGAAGTTCTGGTGGGAACACCATGTCAAAATGGCAGGATTTGGACCTCCAGGGAGAGGAAAGTTGAGAAGGACATAACAAGGAGGGTAGATATGTGCTTATGTTTATATATTATGTTTTTAGCGTTTGTTAGGAGTTTCTAGGGGGGGCCCTGAGAGTCCTTGCCCTGAAAGAAGGGTGAATGTAGAGATGTTGTGGGGCAGAAAACCTGAGAGACACTGGGTATGAAGAAGTTCAGAGAGGTGGTAGCAAGGAATTAGAACAGACCTTGACTTCTGGTTATAGATCCCTGAGCTGGAACCTGGTGTAGTGGGAGGGCCTAGGTTCTCCTACCAGCTGCTGATGAGGTGGTGTGAGGGCCTGAGAAAGGGACAATAATGGCAGACAGCCCTGAGGAAAAGGTGTGAGGACCATGGGTCCCAGAAAACCTTTTTGTAAGGTATTTGGACTCTTGTTTGCTGGATGTTCTCTTAGCCCTGAAGAGGTGGACTTAAGGAGGGCTGAGTTATGGAGGAAAAAAAGACCACTGCAGGGCTGGACCCGCTGTCACTATGGGGCACTGGACAAGTAAAAAGCCTGCTGAGTTACACCGAGCTATGAGAGGGTGCACCAGTGGTGAGTGGCACTCTTCAACATACTAGTTTTTCCACTTCCTGAGTATTTACTGATTTGATTAAATCTATTTGTCCATCTAGTGAAGTCAGATTGAGTCCAGATATTTGTACTATGCTCATCACCATGGTAGCTGAGCCTGTGCCATTTTGTATCTTTTTCTTTCAGCAAATGCAATTATTATAATTAATGTTAATACTTCCTGAAAATGATTAAATTCTACTTTCTGAACAAAGTCTTGATTCTGCACATATTTGCTTCAGTTGCAAATTCACCTCTTTCCCAGTTAAGTCAAACAAATTTATGCAAAGAAATGACTTTTTTTTTTCCTCCTGGCAAAAGCCATCTTCTGTTTTTATAGAAAGCCTGAGGTTGAAATGAAAATCATTTTGCCCAAACCTGTGCAAATAGGCTATTTTCCTCTCTGTTAGGCAATTGGCAAACATGAATTTAGCAAATCTAGTGAAAACAGTAAAAGGGAACTGGCAGAGGGAGTTTAAACAATATAGCAATCCGGGGGACAAAGGTTGATTACCAGAGCCCTGCCAACCTTAGCAGTTACGTAACTAAAGGTTTTGGCGAGAGCAGAAAAACAAACCTAACTACAGTTTTGTTTGTGTCAGTATTATAAAAAGCTGGACTGCTTCCTGATTAGCCCCCTCACACAGAGTTACAGTTAGAGATCGGTGCTGACAGGGAAGCAAGCTTTAGCTTTTTTTGTGGCTAGCTACAGTGAGTAATTGAGGATTCTGTGGGAGAGACTGTTGGTACTCTGTAAAGATAAATACTGGCATTCAGTTCCAGAGGGATAAGAGCAAAAGAAAGAATTGAATGGGCTGTCTGGAATTTCACTACATTTTTGCACTGGCACAGCATTTGTGCCACACACTTGCGGGCAGGTGTATCATTTTCCCATTAGAAGACCTGTCTCATTATAGACTCATTAGACTACACAAGAATAATCCATGTCTATTCTAGCCTAAGTTCAAAATGCCATTGTACGTTCATATTTCCATTTCTTCCCATTGCTAATGAAAACTGTCACCTCAGGCAGGGGCACTGGGATAAATATGAAACTTCAACTTGGAACTGCTTCACGTACTTCTAGATTACAAATCCTAGGGCTGGACTAGCACTCAGTGGTTCTGAAAAGCAAAACCAAAGGTCTGGATTGGCACACTGCCACTCACCTTAAGTAAGCTTTAGCATGTATGGTCCAGAGTCACAATTCAGTCCCTGTTTTCCCTGTGGCTCTAGAGGTCCCAACTGGCTCAGCTGTGCTGACTACCCCATTGGGAATGGGGTCCAATCTCTGGCCACCTACCTGCACAGGAGAAGCCATCCACAGGCTCTCCCTCTCTCCTAGGCAGGGTCTAGCAATGCAGTTAGCCTGCAACAGGAAGTAGCAGAGTTTCTTATGCTCTCATACTCGCCAGCCTGGGCATGCAGTCAAGCTCAGGATTGAGTCCAGAGTAAAAAAAAAAAAGATTGTTGTCCCAATTATGTGTGCCATTCACAGCCGTTAATTTAACAAAACAGAGCTTGCATAGTCCGGATGAATGATAATGTGGGTAATATCCAGTGTCCCTCAGACAGACACCACACACAAGTGAGTGGTTTTGAAGTGCCTTTCAGCCACAGATGTGCCTAATTATTAACCATTAACACTTTTCTATAGCACCCTAGTAAGTAAAGCAGGGTCACCATCCTACAATATCTGACCCGATTATGAACCCATGTGCCGCTGAAGAGGGTTACAATGCCCAATCAACCATTCTGAGCAAAACTCACCACAATCTACCATCAATAGAAGAAGCACAGTCCCCTGAAAAGAGGGAGGCTCACAACTCTAATGAGGCCACTTGTTCTGGGTGTGGGAGGGGAGAGGCATGCCCGAGCAAACCCAGGCTGAGGAGAGCTCTGTACAGAATGGAGACCCATGCTCACTGCCCAAGGAAGTTAAGTGGCATCCCTCTCAACCTTGACACCTGCCAGTGGGTGACTCAAGGCATTGAACTATGTGACAAATTACTGAAATGTTGCATGTCCCGCCATAAGCAACAGATTATAAGCTTTATTTTTTAACTATAAAGTCCATCGGTAAGCATGTGGTCTCATTTTTTGAATTAATTAAACCAGTGTTTGTAATCTGTTGAAGCCTGGGACCCAGTCCCAGGGGTGTAGATTTTTCACACTCCTGAGTGATGTATTATGCCAACCTAATTTTCGAGCATAGACCAGGCCTGAGAGTTCAACCACAGGTTCTGAAGATAAGGATCTTAACCCTGAATTTGAAATGGGTTTCCATGGGGAATCTGTGGGAGAGCAGAGTCCTGGAGTGTCATGCTGTTAGTGGCCTGTGTTACTCAGATTTGCTGCAGTTGAATTTGTCCTCAGCAGTTACTTTCTCAATCTTAGTTGCCATTAGAGCTTTAGAAAAACATATTGGCATTAAACTTAAGTTAATGCACCATATGTTTCCCAGCTAGAGGGCAAGGTTGCTGCTTTTATGAATGCCTGCAAGCTGTGAATCACTGCTGTACTGACTTAACTGTTAGATGCTCTCACAGTCTTTATCTGTGGCTTTGGTTATGGAAAATGTCACCTACGTATAGAAATAAAAAAATCAAAGCAAAACCGAAAACAAACTTTTCGCATTTGAAAGAGGTGGCAAACAGAAACAATGAAAGGGAAACAAAATTGGCTGGAATATTTGTTGGACCAAAAGTTTGATTTGACTTTCAATAATAATTAGGCTCCTAAGTATCTAAGTCACTTATGAAAATGGAACTTGGGTGCCTAAACCACTTAAATGCTTGTGAAATTTTTACCTAGTCTTAAATTACAGATCATCTAATATTTCTCAATTCAAGAAATACAATATTCTGCAATGCAGGAAGGGGCAGAGATAAGATTGTATATGCAACATAGACTTACTCTTTGTTGCTAACAGTGCAATCTTAACATTATCTTACCGGTGTGCTAGAATGATTTTTATAGTGGGGATGCTGATATGGAAACCATGTATTTCGTTTTTGTTATTACTTCAAGCCGGAGGGTGTGGCAGCACCCTTAGTTCCAGCACCACTGTTATCTTACCTACAAGTGTTATACCCTGTGTATATATGAAAGAAAGCATCTGCAAAAATGTATTATATAAAGGACAATATAATCCTGTTCTATGTACACATACTGTGCTTGCATTATAAGACTCCAGGGTTTGTGAATTCGTGTTGGTTTCACCACGTTTGATTTGACTGGGGGTGGGGGCAGGGAAGGGGGAACGACTTTAAAAACTCAACTCATTTTTTTTAACACTTTTGAAACAGAACTTTTAGATTTTTTCAGCTCACTATGACCATTTTGTTTCAAAATTTCCTTTAATTTCATTAAACAAATGTTTAAAATGGTCAAAATCAAAACATCTTTTGACTTTTGTCAAAACAATATTTAGTTTGAGCTCAAACATTTTTTCTTTTGGCTGGAAATTTTGAAAAATCTTGTTTGTGGTTTAACCCTAAAGTGATTGGGAAGAGGGGGGAGTGGCAAGAGGGGGTGAATTGCCAGCAAACTGAAAAATCTGCTGATTCCTGTTCTGACTTTTTGCTGTGTATACCACTGGAGATACCGTAAGATTCCTAATTTGCCAAGAGAATGAAGCCTACAGAAGGGACAAATACTGTACTGTGTTAAATGGGATTTAAGAATGGCATGATTTATTCAATTTGGCATGATCAGTTGACAGTTGGAGACATCCAAGACAGGAATAGCATAGTTGTTGCAAATCAGGGCTGAGAAACATTGGTGGAACTCTACAGCAATGAAGTTTGCACAAAAGTTGTTCATACTTTGCCTCGTTCAAGCTCTTGCTATTTAATACACTGAATTTCAATTCAGTGACATTCTTCTTAGAAAACAGTTCTTTAGGGCGAGTTTTAAAATAATTCCTCCTAAGAAATATGTTGCAAATTCTAGCTAATCACTGAAACAGAATTATCCAAAAGAGAGACAGAATTCATGTACTGACACTATTACCAGTCGTTAAAGAGATCATTCAGAGTAGCCTAATCCACCCCTTCAGAAAATCTATCCTTCCATTTTAGTGGTGCAGCAGTGAAAGTCTATTTTTACTTTCGATAAAATGTAAACTAAAGAAAAAAAAATCAAGAGGCTGTATCTGAATAGATCCAAGCATTTTAAATTCATTCAGAGAGTCCTAGAAAGTTTGACTAATCATACACGGTATAAAATCATGATTGACTTCATAAAACTTGACACTATTTGTTTGCACAAAATGTAACACTGTATAGCTGCCAAGAATATCATCACCCTTTCAAATGTATTTTCAGTTTAATGCTACACATCAGAGTTCCTACTGGTAACAGAACAGCATGTTTCTACATCAAGAAAAAATCTTTCATACCTTCCTCTTTTCAAAAGGTTCACATAATTTTTTTCTGATTTTAATAGTATATGAGCCATATAATGACCCAGATAGACTTTACTCTATGGTTATTAAATTACATATTAGACTAAATTAAGGAACAGAGTAATACAGAGACAGTCATCAGATGTACCATGAAATCATAAACTAGATGTTAGATGGAAAAGACCTATTACTATAGGCTATCTGGTCTATTTTCCTGCCATTGCAAGGTTAAGCCTCTTGTTCATTTTACTAGTGCTTCTCCAGTCTAATTTTAAATAAGTGGCCCAAGCAACAGATTCCAAAGCTCCTGTAGAAGACTATTTTGCTTTCTACCTATCTAGGTATTGATAAAGACTCCCCTCACCACAGAATCTGAACACCTCCTGAAGCATACTCACAATAAGCCAGCAATTTAATTTTCCTCCCTGTTTTCTCTCTCTCCTCTTTGGCTTCACCTCTTTGTCCTCCTCCTTTCTTCTTTGCTGTTTTTAGTTACGGCCACGGGAAAGCTGAGGTGAAGTGAGGAGGTTTTTTTTCACTTCACTCTGAAGGCAGGAATGACCTCAAATTTCACTCTCTTCTCTAGTACTGAATTCCAAATCTCTGGCCCTATTACCATGATTTAGTTGGGGATTGGTCCTGCTTTGAGCAGGGGGTTGGACTAGATGACCTACTGAGGTCCCTTCCAACCTTGATATTCTATGATTCTAAGAAGGCCCTGCTTCCTGCTCTCACATACTTCTCCCTTGAGGTTGAAAACTTCAATGACCCTGTGCTATCAAAGGAGACTCTCATCACAAAAAGTGAAGTGCTTTCCAAGGACTCTTGCCCGGAAAATTAATACCAGGATCTTGAGTTTGACACTGTATTCTATGAGGAGCAGAGCTCTGGGATGTTGTGCTTTGGCAGCTGTTGCTTAACTGGCAGGCTGTCAATTCTGAAATCAATGAAGCTTTTTAATGTAGGCAATGCTCATCTCTAGGCATGATGAGTTACAATAGTCCAGCCTGGAAATCATAAAGTCTGAAGGCAAGGTACGTATTTCACTTTTTCAAAATCAACCCCCCCCCCCTTTAAGTTTTCTCAAGTTGGGCACCCAAAGACTGAGGAACACAAAATTGCTAGTCACATATGAAAATCTTGGTCTGGGTACCTACAGTTCTTGCCACAAATCTCTCATTTAGCCAATGCTTGTACTTGGCGTCATGTGCACATGCTGCGTGGGCAGTAAACATCACAGTAAATGTTTCAATCTGCCCTGCTGGAGCAGACCTCAATGTTCTGGGTGCCCCCTCAGCAGCTACAAGTTAGGCAGCACTGTCTGAATTGGACTTGCCATTTCTCTTAGCTGTAGTACAATTTTTAATTAGTCCTTTTCCTTCTTGGTATCTGGATTTGTAGATTAAGGTCCCAGTCTCCCTTCTACGTAGTTAACTCTGGATTTACTTCCTAAATCAATGTCTCCATTCCACTGATCATGTTTGTTTGTTCTTCTCTGAACTCGCTCGAATTTGTCAATATCTTTCTGGTCATTAGCTGCCCAGAAAACGCAGAATAACTGAGATCAGTGAAAAATAAAGCAATTTGTTGGGATTCCCTCTGAGACCTCTTTCCACTTGGCTTCCCAAGATCTCAGTTCAACTCCAAATTTTGTCACTCAGGTATCTTTATTTGGCATGCAGCAAAGCAACACTGATCAGACTCAAATGCAGAGGGTGGATGCAGGGTATATCCCAAATCCAAAGTTACACAGAAAACCTCTTCCTTTACATATGTTTAAACACACACATTGCATTACTATAAATTACATCACCCACTCTGGTATTGGCTTGATTATTTTGTAGGAAACAAGCCCTGGACAGCATGCTCTCTCCATGGACAACCTACTCTTTACCTCATCTTACATTCAAGGCTTATCTTGTCCACTGTTGTGCATTCGGTCTCTTAGGTGACTGACCCATCTTAGCACAGACATTGTTTCCAGCTTGCTGATTCATTTACTTTCCTACTTCTGACTCCCAAGAAAGGCAGTCTCACCCATGTCCAGTTACCCATGCCAAGCCAGGCCCCCACAATTCATAAAGGACATTAACATGACTTTCCAGAACAAAAAGCCAACAACGTGGGCAAAATACATTTTCTTTTCCCTAAGATTTGCAAAGTGCCAAGCAAATTCAAGCAAGTGGTAGTGTTGTTTTTAACTCTCTTAATTGTGTTGAGAGGCTACCCCCATAAGCCACAGCCCCCAATGAGAATCTGTGTATGAGAAATGAAGGAATAAGCTATTTTCATTAATTAACTTGTAAATTCATTAGACCAGCAGTTATTTATCATTTTCTAAACTAATTAACAGAGTGGCTGATATTTAATATTGCTGTAGGCAAGAGTCCTGAAGAAACAGCTCTTAAAATGATTAGGTAAAAGGGAAAAATACTCTCTCCAATGAGTGTTGATCAGCGGATATTCCTCTCAGCCTATACACACCTCTCATACTAGTGTATAACTGGCATAATTCCATTGACTTGATTGGCAGGAGAATCAGGACCTTTACAGCTATCCTTATTTCATCTTCCATTTTGGCTATGGAAAAGAAAATACTCTCGGAGGATGCCTGGAATATCATTCACACTGTATTTGTCATTGGTTCTTCCTTCCCACCTCACCACCTAGTGTATGAGAATTCATGCTATCCCTTTGAGCTTGCCAATCATTTTATTACTAAAGCCATTGGGTCAGATCTCTGCCTTACTTCATCCTATGTTGTTCTAAGCTGTGCCAGGCTGGGCAGAGAATCAAAGAGCTGGTTATTCCTAAAGGCTCTCTGCTGTGCTGAGAGGAAGCTCAGCACAATGGATTATCTGGCCCCTTATGCTTCAAAGGAAATTTGACGAGAACCTGTACATATGTCTAACTAAAAATGGGAGCTAGGCAAGGAATAAAGATTCTTGTTTTAAAGTAATTCTTATCCTGCTAGATTCCAGGAGATTCTAGGACTACTGAAAACATTTACTGTTTTTTAAAAATATGCAGCAGCTCAGAACTTGAATTTTGCCAGAGCCAAATTAAATGTATGCCCCAGAAAAGGAGTTGTTTCAAACATAGAACTCCTTTTTGAGTTGGTTCGAAATTTTGCCAAATAAGTTCTTTAATTCCTATCAGAAATACCTATATCATTTTAATTTATACTTAATGTACTTTAAACAGATTATCACTAATGTTGATGGATTACTACGTCTAAACTGATGGCTTTCCCTTTTTGTACAAGGAAATTAAGTTTCACATTCATGAATGTAAAGTGACTTTATATAATTCCCTTGCATTTAAGACCGTCTAAATCAGGGATCGGCAACCTTTGGCACGTGGGCCGCCAGGGTAAGCACCCTGGCGGGCCGGGCCATTTTGTTTACCTGCCGCGTCCACAGGTTCGGCCGATCGCAGCTCCCACTGGCCGCGGTTCGCCGCTCCAGGCCAATGGGGGCTGCGGGAAGCAGCGCGGGGTGAGAGATGTGCTGGCTGCCGCTTCCTGCTACCCCTATTGGCCTGGGATGGTGAACCACGCCCAGTGGGAGCCGCGATCGGCCGAACCTGCGGATGCGGCAGGTAAACAAACCGGCCTGCCAGGGTGCTTACCCTGGCGGGTCGCGTGCCAAAGGTTGCCGATCCCTGGTCTAAATTCTTGCAGTACAATCCCATTTATCCTAAAAACTATGGAGGATACATATACTATATAAAAATGTTCAAGGCTTTGGATAATTGGGGATGCAACTAAGAGACTCACAATGGGGATGAAATAACTATAATTCATATACAGTTAAATTAGGTTAATGAGTCAATTCATATGAGGTTAAGCAAGTCAAATAAGAGCTGACTTAAATAATGTGCTTCCAACACCTATGTTTTGGAAGCATGTTTGTACATAGGTGAAAAAAATTAACATTTAATTTATTCATTGAATGTATCCCTTGTTTGTGNTTTTGTTTACCTGCCGCGTCCACAGGTTCGGCCGATCGCAGCTCCCACTGGCCGCGGTTCGCCGCTCCAGGCCAATGGGGGCTGCGGGAAGCAGCGCGGGGTGAGAGATGTGCTGGCTGCCGCTTCCTGCTACCCCTATTGGCCTGGGATGGTGAACCACGCCCAGTGGGAGCCGCGATCGGCCGAACCTGCGGATGCGGCAGGTAAACAAACCGGCCTGCCAGGGTGCTTACCCTGGCGGGTCGCGTGCCAAAGGTTGCCGATCCCTGGTCTAAATTCTTGCAGTACAATCTCATTTATCCTAAAAACTATGGAGGATACATATACTATATAAAAATGTTCAAGGCTTTGGATAATTGGGGATGCAACTAAGAGACTCACAATGGGGATGAAATAACTATAATTCATATACAGTTAAATTAGGTTAATGAGTCAATTCATATGAGGTTAAGCAAGTCAAATAAGAGCTGACTTAAATAATGTGCTTCCAACACCTATGTTTTGGAAGCATGTTTGTACATAGGTGAAAAAAATTAACATTTAATTTATTCATTGAATGTATCCCTTGTTTGTGACTAAACCATGAAATGTCCACCAACATATTCTGATTTTTATCCTCAGTATTTGAACTTGTTCTATGAACATTTTGTGCAAACATATTTCAGCCTATAGTTCAAGAACAACATATTCACTTCCGTTATGTCTTTGACTATTCTACATTTCGGGTGTGTAACTGCTCCCCTTATTCACATGGTACTGTTTCTGCTCCATGACTAAAGCTGTTACAAACAGAAGGATTAAAATAAAAGATTTCAAGCTGGTCTCCTGAATACTTCTGGTGTGAACCTCCACACTTGTAAATGTTGGTGATTGTGGGCCAGGGTGTGGTATTTGACCATCTTGGCTACATTCCTCAGGAATAAGAAATGAACCCTCTATAACACTTTAAAAGAATTTTATCCACAGACTTTTAAGGCCAGAAGAGACTATGAGGATCATCTAGTCTGACCTCCTGACTAATACAGGCCATAGACTCTCACCCAGAAATTTCTGCCTCAAGGCCATAACTTCTGCCCTCTTTTTGTTAACACGCAGATTTCAGCAAAAGTACCTACCAGAGCAGTTCCGCACATTAATACAACTATGGCACTAGCAAAGGAAATCTACAAGTTCCAACTCACTTGGTTGCAGAATTCAGATTTCGGGCTATTAGCTACATCCTCAACCCTGCCTAAACTTCCTCTTCTATTCATGTTCCCTCCATAGCAATGTGTCATAAGAAGAGGCCCAGACTGATGATACCTAACAGAATTAAAAGACATCATGAGCTAACTGACATCATCCTTCAAGGTTCTGAACATTCTAGAAGACCACGTCACTCCTGTGCTTAACTTCAAGTAAGTGAGTAGTCCCACTGATTTCAATGGGACTACCTCCACGTTTAAAGTTAAGCACAGGCTTTAGTAATGTGCTGGAGTGGGGCCTAAAACAAATGGGTGCCAAGCTGCTACAGAAATCTTTAAGAAACCCACAAATTAAAAGAGGGCCTAGTGCACCTGGCCATTGATCAAAGAAGGCAGGTAGCCTTATTAAAATGATATTTAAGTGGACTTCATAGTTTTCATCCACAGTCACTTTATTCTTCAGGAGACATACATGGAATTTATTCTAAATATAGTGCAGTTTCTGCAGCTCAGGATTTCTTGCTGCCAAAAGATACAAACCCCTTAATAGCTGTCTATCATGGGAAGCCACAATTATTTATATCTTGAGTTCTTGATGAAACCCTAGGGCTGTAATCCTGGGGTGGTAGATTACTGGAAGACTCAAACTGGAAATGAAAGCATTGCATTTGTGGTAAAAGACGGTTTCCTACTGCTCATGCTGCAGTTGAAGCAATCAAAAAAGGAGGATCATAGATGAGTAATCAGCCATGTACCTAATGCCTCCAGCAGCCTATGACACTAATGTGACTTAGCTGGTAGCTAGAAAACAAGTTTTTAATAAAAGAAATGTTTGGAAATATGAATGTTTAGAATTTAAACTTGTGATTACAGTCTGATTAAAAGTAAATCCATGTATCTTAATCTTACAATAAACAAGAAAAATCAATTCTGTATTATAAAAAAAAGCCATACGTTTTGCCTAAATATTATAAAAATATGGATTTTGTCAACTAAAATCCTCTAATTTTTAATCTCCTGCACATTTCAAGAGAGAGAAATAACTCTGCCTACACTAGAAGATCCCAGGAAGAGGAAGGTGGCACAAGAAGCTTCTGTTTCATCTGCCACTGGCTTATTTGTGGCTTTGCCAATGCACTTGGATAATAAATCATGTTCATAGATTGCTGCTGTCCTTTCAAATCCCCACAACAGCAATTTGTACATATTCCTTTCTAGTACAACCATCCTTTCAAATTACTCCAACTACATAGGCCAAATGTAAGAGTTAGATGTTGTTATTAAAGTGATCATCTTGACACAGTTGACAATAAAAAAAATCTTAAGGGTTCATATTGAGATGAATGGAGCAGGTCACTTCTTTGTAGTGCTATTTTTCCACTGGGTCGGTGAATTCAGCAACATGACTCTGTAGCACTGCATGTTGAGAAGATTTTCTTAGTAACCAGAAGGACTGGAAACTTTATATTTAAACGAAACCTAACATTCTGTTGAAAGCATTGCAAATCAAAAAATCTATAGAAAAGCCCTAAAACTATGCTCTAGCACAGAATTTTCAGTGTATATTTTTAATGGTCACCAGATTGTCTTATCAGAAAAAAAAACTCCAGTCTAGTAAAGTCTTGGCTGACCATCAGCTAAGTCTGTTGTTAATATGCAAATATGTATAGTTGACTGTGAAATGCTGACCCATAAAATCTTATTGGCTATAGTTGTCTCAGTTCAGCAGTAAGGAAACTGGGTTGTATTTGATCTCTCTTCAGTAGACACTCCTGAGAATTAAAAGAGAGTTTCTGAGGACTTGAAATTCATTAAGCAAGCTCAGAATGACGGAGAACTATGCAAATTTTTCTTAAACAAGTTAGAAAAGCCAGTCTAGCCTTTCATGTTTTGCAAATCTTAATGTCCTACTCCCTCTCTCTTATTGCATTCTCTTTTATAGATTTAAGCATTATGTCAAGTATATTTTATTTAAGTTCATTCAATGTAATGACCTTAGCTACTTCACAATTTTTACTGTAATGGGTTGTATTCTGTATGGCTACTTAACCTTATTAAAAACAATTTTTCTGGATGTTTTGCTTTGAAGAAGTGCTGCTTACTTCCAAAAAGGAGACCTAGATTACAGACTCAGGGCTTGTCTACACTTGAAATGCTACAGTAACACAGTTGCAGCTGTGCTGCTATAACACTGACGTTTAGACAGGGCCGGCGCAACCCATTAGGCGACCTAGGCGGTTGCCTAGGGCGCTACTATTTGNTAACACAGTTGCAGCTGTGCTGCTATAGCACTGATGTTTAGACAGGGCCGGCGCAACCCATTAGGCGACCTAGGTGGTCGCCTAGGGCGCTACTATTTGGGGGGCGCCGGCGCCCCGGCCGTCCGTGGAATTTTGGGGGCAGGACCTTCTGCCGCCGCTGTCGGGGGGCGGCATTTCGGGGGCGGGACCTTCCGCCGCCTAGGGCGCCGAAAAAGCTGGCGGCGCTCCTGCGTTTAGGTGCTATCTATGGAAGCTGATGGAAGGGGTTTTCTAATGGAAGAATTCTTCTGTCAATCTAGGAGATGTAGTCCAAACAGCGGGCCCAGCTCACAGAGCGAATGGGAGTGTGAGGCATCCAAACTACAGTTCCCATGAGGCACTGAGGCCGCTTAGGCAAACACAGCGCAATGTCCAACTTATGCAACATGAAAGAGAGATTATTAATAACTATAAGTAATTCTTAATTGATTAGCATTTACTTATAATTTAAGAAATAATGTAAATCCAAACGTCTCCTGATCTAACAGGACAAGTTGTTGCATGTCATTAGCAGGAAAACTAAGGTTGCAAATCAGTATGAATACAGTCTGAATTACCCTTTTAGATGCTCAGATCCTATTTTAAGTCCTTTTGGACTGAAGTTTCTCATTCTTGACCTTTATCCAGTGGTAAGTTTTGTGTGTGGGAAAACTTGAGAAAAAAATCTGTACAGCCATTTCTGATTTAGGAAAGCCAGAAAAAAATATATATTATTTGCATTTTATGGAAAATGAAGGGGTTATCTGTATTATTGTTATGAATATCATGTGCCCCTCAGTTTCCCTGTTTGATATTACCCTGTGTGACTGCCTGGAGTTAAATCAAAGAAGGCTGAAGGGAAACAAACAGAAAATGAAACAATGAAAAGATGAGCTATTGCCAGAGAGAATACCAAGGTTCTTGAAGAAACAATGGGGAAGCTATTGAATGGGAAATGCTCACCTGCCTGGCTCCAATCAGGCCAGCAGGTTAATTTTTGCCAGGACTGAGCCTAGGATCAAAAGAGCATTAAATATTAATGACCTTAGCGTAGAGAGGAAGGGGACTAAGCTGGTAGCAGCTGCTCAGCAGGAGAGACAGAGAAGAGAGAGCTGCAGAGGGGACTCTCTGTCTCTCCCTACCCAGGGCTGGAGGTAGCTGGGTTACGTGGAAACTACCAAAGCTTGCCAGAAAAGGATACATTTAGGTGAAACCAAATGCCTAAAGACTGTTGTTGTTTTAACCCTTCTCTCTGAATGTTATGTACCTTGGAGAGAGAATAAACAATATGTTTGTTTTGAAGAAGCTGTTTTTGAGTCACTTTAATCAATTCCTGGTCACGGGCTGCCAGAGGGACATTTCTTACAGGTGCAAAATACAGGTGGGCCTGTTGTGTTAACACGGTAGGAAACAGGTGGGTTACCCTTGGATCCATTGTGAGAGTGGTAGAACCACAGAGTTCCACCCGGAGAGCAGTGAAGGCAGCAGAACCTGTCACCTGAGTGTACATTCAAGAGGGGCTGCAAAGGGGTCTCAGGTATCACTCACCCTGTTAGCGTGATCGGAATATGGGAACCAGAAGTGATGTAGCCTGGTGATCCAATCTAAAGTGGGGTGAGTTCCACTATGGGAGAAGTGCAGGTAGAGACAGGCCTGTCACTTGGAAAGAGGGCCCGGGACAGACAGGGGGGTACATGTCCCTAAGGTGGTACGTGCCCCTGAAATGTGACACTTTCAAAAAGAAAATGGAATTCAGATTTATTTATTTTTTGGCACAAACAACTAAAATATGGTTGAATTTAAATGTCAGCTGTGGTTTGATCTCAATTAGCAATTGGATAACTTTGGGGGGAAATTAAGTCATAGTCAAAAACAACAAAATTATATGGAATTAGATACATAATCTCTACCAAGTCTTTTGCCATCATTTGTGGCACTATAGTGTTATGCAGTACATAACGGAAATACTATTAGGGCTTAATTCAAAACCCACTGAAGTCAATGGAAGGTTCTTAGGTAGATTAATAGAGCAATATTCTATCTATCTAGTTAAAGGTGTGGTTCTGGGTCTGGTTCTATATCATTTTCAGGGTTTTCTTCTCAGGGCTGTGGTAAGATACCGGTCAACAAGTAATACTGTTTAGGAATTCTATAAATTCCCTTTGATTTTCTATGTACACCTTCAAATAATCTGATTTTCCACCAGCACTAACACTTCTCATTCTTTAACATTTCATTGGATATGATTTAGTTATCCTTTACCATTTTAAAATATCTGTATTTCCACGTTCTCTCCTTTCCTTTCCTTTTCTTGTCTGACTATTGCACCTTTCATTATTCTATTCAGTTACTTGTTATCAACATTATTTTCAAACTGACATTTTCAGCAGCATGTCATTGGATATAAACACTATGTTCTTCATATTCCTTGCTTTCCCATCCAAAGGTTCACAGTATGAAGGCTTGATGGGACTAATGTTGCATTTCCCACTTCCTTCATTAGGTTATCCACTGGGTCTTTGGTTCTCAGCCTGTATTCCAGTCTTGTCTCAGGTGAGATAGTCCAGACATGTGAACTTCCTCCACTAACCCTTTCTCATTAAGCTGCATACATTTTCAATTCACTCTCAATATAGTCCCAGTGATTTATTTAAAATGATACAACTAGAGTAATTATTTACTGGGTACAATCAGTGTGCTGGGCACTCTCTAATATACGCCATAGGAAAAAAAGACATTGTTCCTGCCACAATGGGCTTACCATTTAAAGGCCAGTCTTCCCCATAGACCAGCATAGGCAGGCTTCTGTGTCAATGTGAATCCAACTGTGAAAACTGGACCTAAGGAATGAACATGGGCAACACTGAACACCTGTAAATCCATCCATTATCTAAACAAGTTTATAAATCAAATTTCTATCACACGTTTATTAATTACTCCTTAAATTCACTAGAACATGATAACCTCATGCAATTATTCAGACTTAAATGGTTCACCAGCTGTAGTTTGCACCTATGAAATCTCTCAGGGAGGCAAGCTGTAGCATTTTACAAATCCTGAGAGTCTAAATTTTCCATTGCTTTATTCTAATTTTACATGTATTCCTTGCCCTGTTATAAGGCAAGCTCTTGCCTGGAGTGCCCTCCTGTAGCAGCCACACCAAATTGTGCTTGCCTCAATTTGCCCTTTGGTGGTTCCCAGAAATAGTCTTAATGAGTATAAATAGCCCTTTACTATCAACCTTGAATAGGGTAGCCAGGATTGTCCTGGAGTCGCCAGGAATTAAAGATTAATCTTTAATGAAAGATTATGTCATGTGATGAAACCTCCAGGAATACGTCCAACCAAACCTGGCAATCCTCCCTGTGCATCACAAAGCAAGCCCTCAATAGTCCATCAATGTACAGCCCCACCATCTCGCGCCATGCTCAGGCTCTCTGCAGCTCCAGCCTCTCCGCCCAGCCTTTAGCCTTCTCTGGCCCTCTATCTTCAGCACTGTGGCTCAGAGAGCTATCAGACATCTCCCCCTGGTGCTCTCAGCCCTCTCCAGCCTGAGCTTTCTCAGGCTTAGAAAGGTCAGCATGCTTCTCCCTCTGCTGGCTTCCTGGAAATTTCTCCCTCTTTCCAGGGAGGGCATCCAGAGCTTTCTGCTCTCTTCAGGTTTCTCCCAGAGCAAGTCTCTGCTGCTGCTTCTTGTCTCCCATTTAGGGACCACCCCCTCTAGGGCCCAGCTGCCCTCTTTTAAGCCTAATAGGAGGTCAACTGACCAGCCACTGGCCTCTTCACTCATAAAAGACCAGTGTCACCCTCTGACCCTCCCCTTCTAGAGAGTTACTACGGAATCAATTTAAACTTGATATGAAAGTCCAGTCGAGGGTGTACCTGTACTGTCACCGGTGGGTAGAGATGGGCAAAATTTTTCAGTCAAATAGTAAATTTGCTGAAAAATGCAGTTTCAGGGCAACCAAAACTACTTGTGAATTGGAGTGGAATTTGGCTAATAGTGTTGGCTGAATAAAAAATGGGGGAAAAAACAGTTAAAAGTTTGTTTTTCATTTTTCAAAACAATGTTTTGACGTTTCATTTTGTTAATTGTTTAAAATAATGTAAGGGGTAAAGAACACCTGAAAACATAATAAAATGAAACTAAACAAATAAAGATTAATTTCAGTTGAAACCAAAAGTTTTGTTTGACCCAAAGTGAATCAGTTTTTAGTTTTTCATTTTGGTGAGAGAAAAAACAAAAACAAAAAAAATCAGTTTGTTTGAAAGTAGCTGATTTATTTTTATTTTTTGTTTCATCCACTGAACTGAAAAATCAATTATTCACTCAGCTCTACTAGTGAGAAGAGTTTGATAATGCTAAATGAGCAGACAGAAGGATTCCTCGATCTGACTGACACAATGTCTGACTTGGGGCCTAACCGTGCATGCCTTACTCATGTTGGTACCTCCTTCAAGTCAATGAGACCAACCACAGTGTGTAGGGCATAGGGAAATCTTCAAGTGCCATAGAGCCAGCACAGGAGCATGATGGGGGTCATGGCTGGAATACCCATACACTCCAACAACACGCCTCTTGGAGTCCACTGCAGCCAATAGAACTTACAGCAGCCGTAAGTTGCCCTTTACATCAGTTGCCCCTGTGACTTCTATGGAAGTTGCATCTACTTTCAATAGGTATGAATGCAGAATAAATGAGATGTTTAGTAATGACTCATAATAGAACACTACTGGTGTCCACACAGAACAAAACAAGTTTTCCATTCTTTTTCTCTCTTAGTTTTTGACATGGGAAAAAGGGAAACATCCAATACTGTACAGCAAATAATAGTGGTCATATCTGTTGTGTTTAACCTTAAAGGAAAAATAAATTAAACATCAGATGATAACTTTTTGAGATCTACCACCACCAGGTCGAAAATGAAGTGGCCTTTTAGTGGATCGGCGAAGAAGTAGTGATCAAGTATGCCCTTCAAAGGTAGGGGTGTTTTTCTTAGTTAATATTCTGCTCTATTACAGAGTTGTTACTATGCATGTGTCTTCCGGGTGGACAGAGCCTCTGTTGAAACATAACTGAATGACAGCGTGAGCAAGGGTGGTATCATGGATTGGTGGGCTGGTGAGAGCAAAACCTAGTGGCTAATTTTCTTGTGGTTTTCTCTTGAGGCTACTGGCATGAAGGTTCATACTTTTAATTAAAACTCAATAATGATGACTGCCAGAAACCATCAGAATACTCACTCTTTTTCCTCATCATATTCTAGTAGAAACAAAAACAGTACATTTGTTTTCATTCAGTTGTTGAATATGAGGCGTATGTATGGTGGTATCTATGTATTCATTTATTTAGCATTAGTTTTAATAGTGTTAGTCACAATGACCAATAAACACTGGGCCTAATTCGCCACTCTGCTGGTGTGACAGAACCACTGAAACTGGTGTGACAGAACAGAGAATCAGGGCCACTACTGTGGCATATTTTTCCTGTTTCTTATTACAAATACTAGCAGTTTCCACTCTGTGCAATCAGTGTCATGCCAGAGCTCCCCCTTCCCCATGTAAAGCTGACAATGATGGGTAAAGAAGATGTCAACAGCTGCAGGAGCAAATAAATAAATTTAAATATCTCTTGGTTAGCCTGTAACTTCTTTTATAAGGCTTTCATCACTAAATATCAGTTTAAACTGAAACATGAAATCCTGGCGTGTAATATTCCCTTCCCTGGGAATTCTGTTTGCAATTTACCACTTGAAGTAACACCCCAAAAATACTGACAATTTTCCAAATAAACTCTTGAGACTACATTACAATGAATATTCAACAACAAATGGGTTTTCCAACCCTCCACTTTAATAATTACCTCAGATACTTATCTTTTTACATCAAATAAAATTCCAGAGCAAAAACAAAATATGAGGTAATGTACAATTCAAGAAAATATCCAAAGCTTTTACAGTTTTGATTTCCTATTTACTGATTTACAACTATTTACAATTCGACTATATATATATATATGGTCGTATCTTCAAACTGAATTACCTAATGAGGATTTCATGGTTTATTTACATAGTGATTTGAAGACTTGTTGTGCCTTTAATTATGTTGCTGGAAATTAAGTGTACTGTCTCATTTTCACCCTACCTAGTGAAATTCACCCCAGTGTAGAGTGGCTATCCATGCTACTTAAAGTGGGATTTAAGTGGTGAACTCTGCACTGGCGTGAACTTCACCTTAAAGCAAAATTCTGCCGATGTAAAATCCCATTCTCAGGTGTAACTGAGGGAAGAATCTGGCCCCTAAATTATTGGGGGGTTCCTGATACAATTGGTGCACTAAAATTCTGTACTCAGGTCTCTGAACTGTGAGTGAAATGCCCGTTCATGTAAATGGGAGCTGAGGATGCAGATCAAGGGCAGTATATGCCCTCATTTTGTAAACTTGACTACTTTCCAAACACAAGTCCAAAGCTTTATCATCCAATCTCCACAGCAGAGCAAGAAAAAAGTATAAGTCAGGGAGGCTGATAATAGCCTATCATAATACCACAAACCTCCACATTGAAAATGTAGACATGAAGATATTCAGCTGTCCTCCTAACAGTGTGGATCTCTGGATTTCTGTGTTTTTTAGGTTAGCTCTGCATAAGGTGCTGAGTTTGGAGCAAGAAATTAACATTTATAATAAAACATCCACGGGTTTTTTTTCTACAATATGCTATGATCTAAGGACCTAATCCAAAGCCAATTGGGATAATGGGAGTCTTTCCACTGGCTTCAATGGGCTTTGGTTGAGGCCTTGAAACAGGTTCACTGGAGACAATTTAGCGAGAGTAACCTCTTGACTTTGAAAAGGAATAATTTACTCTTGTGAGCTAACTTACATTTCAGATGTATAATCAGTATGAAACTGTTTCCTCTATGAGTTTTTATATATTTTATATCTAAATGCAAAAATCCAGCTTTTGGGAGGACATTCTGTATATTTGTATCATTCCTTGGAAGAGAAATTAGAATATTTTGTGGCTCCTTGATTGTACTTTCTTCATCTGTGACCAAATCCAATATTCTTCACATTACATAACTGTTACAGAAGACAATATTGGAGAGAACACAACAGGAAGCAAATTGCTCATACAAAATGTAAGAGGGTTGCTGTATTTTATTAAAATGGCAGCCTCTCAGTAAAGAGAAAAGCATATCAGATGCTGGCTTAGGCCTATGTAAACATGTTGCACATTCTCCCATGTTCTTGGGAGCCATCTTTTGCTGACACCCACTCCCAGCATGCCTTGAAAACCATCCCTACTTTGTGTAACGCCCATCATGAAAGATGGACTCTGGGACCCAAATTTCTCCAATAATAAGTGCCCCAAATCCACCCGCACCTGACAATCTTCCTGCTGCCTCTGACATGCTCATTGGGCAAACCTCTCCCCACAAAATGTTACCTTTGTCTACCTTGAAGCCACATATGCTGTACTCATTTCAGGGCCCAAAAAAAACCATATCCAGTGCTGCCTTTAGGATGACCACTGCAGCATTAAAACCAGCATGTGGTACACCTTTGCCTAGATATACAGTAATAGGAACACTGGAACAAATACAGACAAGTATCACAAAATACTATGCTTAATACTGGGAAATGTTGCAATTACATTGACCTCTTGTGTAGTATGTATTTTGTGAGTGCAACAATCCTGATTAGGATAAAAAAATTTGTGTATATATACATATATAAGTTCTTGTTCATAATTGTGTTGGTTGAGGCGTATGGACCCTGAAGTTTACAGATTATACTTTTCACTTCATGCTGATCAGTTATTCTTCTGGTTTTATGTCAATGAAGAAATTGACAGGAAACCTGTCCATTCTCACACTGGACAGCCACAATGAGCCATGTTGCACCCAAAGAAAATGTAACTAGAAACCCATCTATTGGTTGTGTGTTAGTTAATGCTCACTGCATTTGGCAGTGAGGCAAATAGGGATATCGTACTCACATCTACATATTCATGTACCCTGCCTGTAAAAATCAAAGGGGGAAAGGATGAAATTTCTGCTACTTTTATAAGATATCTGGCCCCAAGTCTTCTATTCTTCTCTTGATACACATGCATATGCTAACTCCTATTAATGCCAGTTAGAGTTATAGGTGTGTATGGAAGGGGAAATAGACCAAATAACATCAAACTAGAAAAACAGCTTTCTAATTTCCATAAAAATATGATCCTCATTACAAGTATAAGGTGGAAAGATATTTTATAGTTCCTTCAGCAGAAATAGGGCAAGAAGATGCTAACAGTTTTGATGCATGATTTTCCTGATAAATAATAATCTTGCATCTTGATTTCCTCATTCAAAAATGCATGTTCCTAATACTTGCTCGGCAACCCACAGGCCGCTCTCAGGCTATAGCAACAAATAATCTCCTTGAAGGTCTTCCGCATTTCTTGGCTACGAAAGGCGTAGATCAAGGGATCGATCACTGAGTTACACATGATGAGGATGAGGTACATGTTGAAGTGAGACATAAAGCAAACACAGTAGAGGTTCTGAGGGCAAGAAATCATCAGGATGAGGTGGAGAAAAAATGGAGCCCAGCAAACAATGAAGATGCCTAGTAGCATGGTCAGAGTGATAGCCCCCTTCATGCTGGTCCTTTGATGGACAGAATTGTATCCAGGCAAAGCAGCTATTCTCTTGACATGAGTACGAGCCAGGAGGAACATATGTATGTACAGAGAGACCATGAGGAATAACATGGTGAAAAACATTGTGATGAGACAAATGATAACGTAAGTTGATTCATAATAAAGAATGAAGATAATGCCACAGCCAGTGCAAAATGTCCATATGCATGCAATGATTAGCCCTGATCTTTTCACTGTCATGATGTTGTGATAACGCAGGGCGTAGAAAATAGTGACATACCTGTCTACTGCTATAGCCAGCAAACTGCACATGGAAGCCACCACAGATATGCAGATCATTGAATCAAAAACATTGTCTATATGTTGTACAAAAGCATCTTCCATAATTAGATGCCTATTGTTTATTAAATATATCGTTATGGTCTCCCAAGCATTAGAAACACTGACCAGCATGTCAGCTACTGCTAAACTGCACACAAAGAAATACATAGGTGAGTGCAAGTTCTTGTTCTTAACTATTGCACAGATGACCAAGATATTTTCAAGGAGGCTTATAATGCCCAGGATTAGAAACACCTCCACTGCTATGACCACTTGCTCACATGGTGATGACTTGTTCTTGACAGTAGGCACCGTGAAGTTGATGCCAAAAGTACTCAAGTTAAGTTCTGGAATGTGTAGCTGGTAGGATGAGTTCATCTCTGGAGGCAAATATGCTCTCTTCTTTCCAAAGGACTTGTAAAGCAGGGTGGTAAATGCATTTTCCAGAAAGGCAAGAAGCCCTGTCAAAAAAATATGACACCATGACAAAAACAGGTAGGAGTTGACAAAGCAAATATCAAATGGAATCAAATATTTGTATTTAACTCAGTATATCCAGCTCGTGACTCCTCCACATTCTATATTTATTCTAAGTTAACCTGTCATAGATTTTTTCCAGCTATCCTTGCTCAGAGGGAAATTAAAATCGCAAACTAATAGAGAGATTTATTCCCCTTCTTTTTTCTTTCTCCTCAGACTTTTGCTCGTTCTCCAATGTTGATTGTCTTTCCCCGAAGCTAGCACATTTTATCTGGAAATTCTGGTGAAAACAGAATATTTTCAGCTAAATTATTACAGAACAACAAATAGTATCTGACAGGTGTCTCAATCCTGGCAGCCTTGAAACCCATAAGAATACACTATTCATAACTGAAATCAGACTGTATCCTCTCATCTGATCATACTTATATAAAATTTGAATTCCTGCAAGAATTAATGACTGAGGCTTTTAAGCAAAAGATTTAAATATTTTTCCTGACCTTTGTACTTCTTAAGTTTGCACAACTTGTGATATAAACAGCTTATCTGCTCCAGACTAATATGCTCAGCTTAACAATACTGTTTTAAACCATTAAACAAGACAAATCTATATATTTCAGGTTTCACATTGTTTTATTCTCTTGTAATTAAGATTTGAATATTTTAATTTGCCCACTAAAATCACAAGGGAATTTCTGTCAGGAAAACCATGGGTATTCTATTCAAATTATGGGTATATTAATCAAGGCTTTTTTTCCCCACTAATGATAATATTTTGAGAGGAATGTCATAAGCCATACAATTCTTAATAAGCAGAACATATTTAGCTTGCTGTCAGTCAGTGCAAATAAAATTCAAAGGCTTTTAAGATAAACTACTCTCCATTTTAAAAGGTAACATTTCCTATACAATTAAGAAGCAGTTGTACTTATTTACCAGGACTGTTCCTTCAGATCCTATTTCTCTTCATATCCTGTATTCTTTCCCTCTAGCTGTCACAAGTTTCAGCTCCCCTGCCTGTCCATCCTCAAGGGCTAAATGAAAAAAGAATGTTCAAATTCACAGAGCCAAGGCTGCCCAGGTATAAACTACTTACCGTGCAACTGCCCTTATATAGTCTCAGAGAGTTAATGACTTCAGTGCTCAATCTGTGACTCCTCCTCTACCCCCTTCTTTGCCTCCAACTTCTCTTCCCACACATTTCATTACTGAAGGCTTGGGTTTTTACCACCACCTAGTGGCTCACACTTGTAGAGCACTTCAACTTTTATTTTTTATTGGCAGCTGTTTGCGATCCAGAATTCACTCCCAAACTGTTTTATTTGTGTGTGTGTGTGTGTGTGTGTGTATCTGTATCTGTATGTGTATGTGTGTGTGTATATGTATATGTATGTATATGTATATGTGTGTGTGTATACATATATACACACACACATATACATACACATATATATACACACACACACACACAAAATGGTAAATAACTGGCATATTTGCTTGGCTTGTTTTCTTACACTTATGCACTTGTTCTATTTTTCTTTCCCTATTATTTTTGGTATTGATTGAAAACAAGTCTCCACTGAAATCATTGATCCATAATTGGTGAGAGCACGGGAACAGAACTTTGTGGTAGCTTTTATTTATTTATTTTTATTAACACCTAGCATTTGCCTTATATGCACTCTCAGTGGCACTTGATCTTCAACAGACAAAGAGCCACACTGTCATTAAACAGAACTGCAAAAAGACATAAAAGAAGAACACGCTAAGCCTACCTTTACTAGTAGGATCCCCTCCAGGTTGGAGGATCAAATGGAGGGGTGCCAGATGGGCACTAGGTGTGGAGACTAGCCCATAAGGGCGGGACAGGATGACCCAGACTGGGCAGGCACTCTGTCCTGTGAGTGGAACACAGACTGGTGGGTCAGGTTTGTGACTAAGGGTATGTCGACACTGCGTAGAAAAACCAAGTCTCAGAGCCTGGGTCAGTTGACTTGGGCTCACAGGGCTCGGGCTGCAGGTCTAAATTTAGCAGTTCCCAGAAGTCAACACATTTCATTTCAACCTTTCTAAAACATTTCTATGGTTTCCCAAGCTGCCCAGAGCCCTGGCAGCCCATAGCTTGAGGAGTCTGGGAGAGGGAGCTCCCAGGGCTTCTGGGCTGCTGAGGAGCTGGGAGTCTTGGGAGCTGACCTGCCAGGCTACTGTGGAGCTGGGGACCTTGAAAGACCTGGGAGCCTGGTCTGCCAAAGAGCCACAAACCAGGGCTTGCAGACTTCCAGGCTCCCCATTCCAGTCAGGCTGCTGAGAAGCCAGGCAGGTGAGCTAAAAGGAAACAAGGTAGGTTTTGAAATCTGCTTGGCAGGCAGGGATACACTGGAAACCTGCCTGGCTTCTGCCTGAATTTTGTCAAAATTGCCATGGTCACCCAGGACATTTTGATTTCAACAAACCAGCATTTGTGAAGACAAAAAACGTTCCGCTGGAAAATGTCTAGCCTGTGCTAAACAAGGTTTGCCGTCGTAGCCATCCAGCGACAGCTATACTGGTAAACCCTTCTAGTGGGATGCAGCTTATATTGGCAAAAGAGTGATTCTATCAGTAGAGTTCACCAGTTCCCTGACCGAACTACGCTATACCAGCAAAAGCTTTTCTTTTTTTTTAATTTGCTGGTATAACCATGTCTACACTAGGGCTTTTACTAGTGTATAAAAATGTTATTTAAAAAAATCACACCTCTATCCAACATTAAAATACTGACCTGTAGATCAACCTGCAGCATGCAAGACAGCTGACTCCCCCTCTCTAAGGGTAAGTGCTGCTCCCACTGGCAAATCCACACAGGGCAGGGGCTTGTCCCTTAGATTCCGTCAAGATACAAAAATGCATGTGAGGTATTTATTGTACAATAATAGTTAATACTACTAATGAAATTAATCAGAACAGCGAAACAAGCAGCTCTTACCTCCCCGTAATCTCCTGGTCATTCTCTAAAAGAACGAGAACTCCTAAGTACTCCAAATAAAACATTTCCTGCATTGTAACCATCTGAGTGAGACGGCAAACATATCTGGGCAGGCACCTTACCACCTCTGCCACTCTAAAGTGCCATGTACACTTTTGGTCCTGTGTAAACAACCAACAAGAAATGGTAATAATGTTAAACACCCTATTCTAGATTTAAAGTGTTTGCTGGAAACTGGACCTGAACCAAGACTCGAGATTTAAACACCCCTAAACTTTGGAGGATGTTTGAAATCTAATCCTGCTACTCGGCCTGAATTTTGCAAATGCCTATTTTTCTACTGGGCAGCAGATCTGACAACTCTTGAACTGGTGTTTGAAATCTAGAGCTGGATTGGGGGAAATAAGAATTTACCAGCTTCTCCCTGGCAAAGGCCATGTAATGCCTCCCCAGAATCAGATCCCCTGCACAGGGGTTGCACTTTATAATCTTCCCTCTGGAAACATGTGGAAGGGAAGAAGCAGGCAGATCCAGGACTCCCTTTTCTCCTCCCTCATGCGCTAGCCAGCAGAGCTGTGTGGCTGCATGTGGAGAGGTATGCTGCACAAAAAGGTGTCCCCCCAAATTTCAGACACACACCCCAGAACATTTATGGGGCCCTGGGAAGCATGGGGCCTTTCTGAGGCACAGTTGCTCTCCATGGGGCTGTGTCATTTCTGCACCACTCCCACATCTGGTTGTGTCTACATGGCACAATTTATATTGTTAGGCCCAACTTCTGCCCTGGATTAGATGGCAAGTGAGCATGAAAAAATTGTCCAAAAAGAGAATCTAGCCCTTACAACCTGCTCCACTCACTCTATGGTAACAGAAAGACAAATCTCTCTCAACATCGAAGACAAATCTCTCTCTCAAATTATTCCTAGGCTATTGTGACATGATTGTTTGGCCAATAAATATTCAGCTCTCCAAATAAGTTATATTTTTCTTTGTTACTGTTATTTGAACATGCAGTGATGGAAAAAATGAAACCCAACTGTTCCATTGTTCCGTCTGCATTTATAGGATTTTACTGCAGGTCTTTAAAAAATGACATTTTGAATGAAACCACAACAAAGACCTCAAGTGACAGCACAATTTTTGTTTATGTCAGATGTCCTTTAAACCTTAGCAAACAGACATTTATCAGCCTGCCAGACAAGTCAGTAGTTAGGAAGATATTTAAGGCTTGCCATCCGATACCTCCAAATACTTGCTGCACATCACTGAAAAGCAAAAATAAGCTATGAAGCTTTACATCTATAGCACTTCATTTCTTTTTTTGAGTAAATGTATTGCTTGCCAGACTGACTGACAGCCTCTATCCACAGAACAAGAAAAGTCAATGAGAACTATATATTTCCCCACAAGGGTCAACTAGTTTAACCTAGGGGTCTCCTCTAGTCCTTTGTGTTCATTTTGGACCTGATCTAAAGACTTGTGAATTCAGTGGGAGTTTTTCCTTTACTTTCTGTGGGCTTTGGATCGTGCCCTCAGTCTTTTGCCTCTGTGCTATGACTGTTAGTTGTCTATATCAAAATCAGCACAAAACCTGGTATTCTATTATTGTTTAACAGCGCGATTAATCGCGATTAATTTTTTTAATTGCTTGACAGCCCTAATTAAAATCTTTTGTTTCCACTTGTTCAGATTTTTTTCCAACTTCAACAAAAGTGACAAGAATTCGAAAATATTTTGATATCACTGAATCTGCATTTTTTAACTGAAAAAAAAATACAATTTCAACCCCAAAATATTTCAGCCAGCTCTAATTACAAGCCTAAGTACTAAGGTGCTATCCACGCTGGTATCAGAACCATGCCAGTTGCACAATATGGTTTAATCCTATTGAGGGCAGGATTCAAGCATGTCTTCCTTAACCATTATGGACAGGAATTTTTCCTGAGAATCGTGCTACAGACTAACCTGGTAGGTGGTCCAGTCTTGTCTACACAACTGAAACAACCTAGCCTAACATATACACTTAAGCATGTGGCCCAAACAGTTTATTTATATAACATCAGTTGGGTGGCAAAATTAAATTGTTCCAATTTTTAACAGGGTTAAATAACATAGACTTTTACAGTTTAACATAGTTTGGGACTATCCAACTGTGTTTATAACTCTTTCTATCAGCAACAGCTGTTTAAACCATGCTCAAGCACAGTGGTTAAATACAGTTGAGTCAGATGTGTACATGGTGCTAGTTAGCACAGTTTCATAATAAGGCTCAACAGTTCTCAAACAAAGCTTTCTGTTGTAACTAGCATGGTTTGTGTTTACAGGGCAATCTCATAGTTCTGATCCCACGGCCTCAAGAGAAGAATATAGGGTTCTCATCTTGAAGTTTCTTTAGTACTTCTGATGTATGGCATGTTTTACCTTTCTTGTGCTTTCTGCATAATTTCTAATCGTTTGTCTGCAGCACCTGGAAATCAGATTTGTAAGGGAAATCATTTCCTTTCACTGTTTATAAACTTTCCAATAATAGTGTAGATACTGTGCTCTTTTCAGGGCTGATTATTTTCTTTTAGTCCTCTAATTGTTTGTATATTACTTTGTCTTCTTTTTAATTCTCCTAATCTTTCCATTTATAAATTCCTCTGTGCATTCTGTTTGCCCTTGATAATGTTCCTTACATCGCAGCTTAACTGCATTTACAATAGCTTTCACTGTTCTTTTTAATACTTTGAGTAGACCAATTGATTACAAGAAATCAGCCACCAGACTGGATGGTTTGGCTGTGTCCAGTAGTGCAATGCCAGGTCACACACTCAGACTTTGAGTCAGCCTTTGGATTCTTGTTCCACGCGGTTGGAGCAGGAGGAGGCTCTCCACACATCACAAAGAAGCTGTAGTGCATCTTCTGGAGAAAGAGCTTGATGCTTTACTCCAGGAGTGTAAGGGCATCCTGCTCCCACTGAAATCACCAGGAGTTTGCCACTACCTTCTGTAGGAACAGGGATAGGCCCACGGTGCACAGATGACCATAATTAAAGAAGGAAATGGAACAGCAGCAATGGAAGAGCTGGCTGGGCTTGCTGTGGCCACTCACCTCTCCTCCCACCAGGACAGGGAGCCATTCCAACCACCTCGTGATACCCACACCTCTTGCAATAGGGCAGCAGCGAGGTGGGGGCAGCAGCTGTGAAAGAGGAGATATGACTGCTGCAATATCTCCTTCAAACAAGGTGGTGACACTAGAGGCAGCAGGAAGCCACTCCAAAAACCTATTTCTTCTGGGACTGCTTCCACCAGAACAGAGGGAGCAGGAAAGGCCATAATTAACCCCTCTTCATACATTATTTTTTCATAGGATGATTAACTAGGTCTGCTAAAAATTCCTTCCTGGACAGCACCTCACAAAGACCCTTTTTGAAACATGTATGATCCTTTATTATGAAGACGGTCAGTGGATGTGCATCATGTTTTAAAATTGAGAATGAATAGGAAAGATTGCTTTAGATGGTTAAAGAGAGGAGGAGACACACTGTAAATTTATTTATATATATATATTATTATTATATATATTATATAATATATATAAATAAATTTACAGTGTGTCTCCTCCTCTCTTTAACCTGTATTATATATATATAACCTGTATTATATATATATATAACCTCTGTATTATATATATATACACCTCTACATATAATACATTCATGTAGGGAGTGTACAATTGTTATGTGGGATTCGGGATGTGAAATATGAACCAGGTCAAAGACAGAGCATACAGTACATGTAAAGGAGTATTCAGGTATGGCTCATGGGAGTGTATTACTGTAGTATGTGTGTTCTAATCTGTAGCAGTCATTCAGTGCATTTGTAAATTATGAATAAAGGATAACAGTAAGCACACTTTCAAAAATAACTTCAAAAATACATTACAATACAGTACTGTCTAAATCCAATGCAGGCAGGAGTGGAGGTGATGAGCAATAGATTTTTTCACTCCTTTATAGTATATCTGCAAGATGTAAAAGGGAAGTTGCATATTACTTTATTCATGACAGCGTGACTTATCAGTGAATACTGTAGCATGTCCCCCAGAAGAGATTAATGTTAAAAAGAGCTTGTTACACTCGTGGATTTGGGTGTTAGTTGATGCTAATCCTAATTGGTGTAGTGTACAACTTTAACTGAAGCCAATGCAAAACTACCCTACTTGCTTAGTGTTAATACACTTAACTACTTTTACTCCAGTATCGCTCTTTGGCTACAGGAATCATTTTTTATTGTTCAATGAAAATGTATTTGTTCTTCTGGTTCTGTCTTATGACTATGTTCTTTGCCTATATGTCACATAACCCTTCTATATGTTCCACATCTGTACTGTAATTATTAGTTTAGTGTAATCTTCAAAGCTTAAAATTAGGCACCTACTCTTTACACAGGCACCTAAATAGAAGTAAATGAATTTTCAGAGATACTGAGTACACATGGCTTCCACTGACTGCATTGGGAGTTATTGGTGCTCAGGACTTCTGATCATTAGACTACTTTCACCAGAGTGCTTTAAAAGGCCAAGTTTAGATATCCAAATTTGAAAGTGTTAACTTTAATGTTGTACTGTGTTATCCAAGTACTTTTGTGTATCCATGTTAAGTGATCCACAACAACTGTAGCACAATCAGTGGATGCACACTGCATTGTTTGTCCCATTATTAAAGGTACTTTTGCCTCGTATCATCACAATCACACAGCATAGTGATGTTTTGAAATAAGCATTATGGTCGGACATCCCATGGTGTATTGCTCTGTGGTGTATGCATTGTGGGATTTTTCACAGTGTGTGTTGTGGGGTGCCTACTGGAAGGCAAAGAACTTCTGGGGGTCAAATTACATCATTCCCATGATTCCTCTCCTTTCATCCTATCATCCTATCATCCCGCTGGCTTTTGCGAGCCAGGACCATTTTCAAAGCACTGTCAGGCAGCATGAAGGAAATTAGCGAGTACTGCGAGCCTCATGGTGATGAATATGAACTGATTGCTGCTGCTGAACGCATATTTAAAGTCATGCAGTGACTTCAGAACCAAGGTGATAAGGGTACCTGAAGAGGAGGAGGCTAAAAATTAAGCAGACACTTCTCCTAGAAGATCTGGAGCAGGAACACTGCTTTGGGGCTCTAGAGGTGGGACAAGATAATGCAGCAGACCTGGGATGACCAGTTGTGGCAACAGAACTTTAAGGTGTCGAAAGCCACTTTCCTAGAAAGCTGTGCAGAGCTCACCTAGAGCTGCAGCAGTGGAACACCACCGTGAAAGCTGCCCTCAGCATGGAGAAGCATGTGACTAGAAATTCATGAACCCCAGTTGCTACCAATCAGTAGCTAACTAATTTGGCGTTGATAGAGCAACTGTCAGGGATGTGGTCATGGAGGTGTGCACTGCTCTCAAGAAGTTTATGTCACAATGGGGCATAAGACTGGGCAATGCACAGAAGACTGTTAATGGTTTTGCATGGTTGGGGTTCCTGAATTATAGGGGAATTATTGGTAAGACCCATGTGCCTACTTTTTGCCCTTACATCAGGCCTCAGAGTTTATAAACAGAAAGGAGTATTTCTCCATGGTGCTGCAAGATCACTGTGGAAGGTTTATAAATTGTAAGATACCAGGGCATGAGCAGCATGAGTGGAACAGGACCTTGTCTGGTAATTGCAGTGACAGTTCAGAGTAAGGGAGAGCGTAGATACAGGAGTCAGGTACCGGGGTGAGGGTGAAGCTGGGATCAGGGTTGAGGAGCCAAGTCAAAGATTTGAACTGAAGTCAGGATTGGGAGCAGGGCATGGAGGTAATGACTAGACTGGAGCAGACAGGGGTCAAGGCTGGAATGAGGCGGGAACAAGGACTGGAAGCAGGAGCAGAGCAGATGCAGCTGCAGGCATTGTACGCACAGAGCAGTCGCTGTGCAGCTGCCGCTGCAAGGCTCAAGTAGCAGGCCACAGGCTCGCCTGCCCAATCGGAAAGAACTGCCATTTGGAGATGGCTCACTGGGCCCAGCTGAGCTTGCTAGGATGTGTAGCGACCAGATTGGGAGCCAGCTCTGCTCCTGACTGTACCCACTCGTTTATGTGTCCTTCTAGGGGCCCTTGGTCATGGTTTTTCATGATATTGCTGGTGAAATTCCTGTAACAGGACAGGGGCACGGATGTTTTCTACAGGCTCCTGTAACAGGGGTCACGACCCACCCCTTTTTCTGGGGCCCGTTTCCCTTCCCCAGTAAGGCTCAGAGAGACCTCAGGGTTGTGCAACACCCGTGTCTTTATTTACTTAACATTGTCCCACCACCCGTGTCCATCTATATACAAGCTTTACAGGTTTGGTTACCTCCCTTACAGGCAGAGTCAGCCTTCAGCTAGGAGGCCTCCAGCTCGCTCGCTCCTTCCTTCCTTCCTTTATAGCCCTTGGCTTGTCAGGCCAGCAGGTGTTGCCAATCCTCAGGCTGGCATCAGGCCTTTTCCATCATCCCCAATCTGCTTCCCTTGATTGGAGCTGACCGGGCAGGGGCTAATTAGGTGCTTCTGCACCAGCACCCTGCTACAGTGCCCAAGATGGCTCCTCTGTTCCATACCCCTGCCAATCCACTAGGTATTGGAATTTCCCCCAACCCACTAGGAATTAAGGATTTGATGGACCTCGTACTCTTCCTGCCCCTGGACCATTTTGGGTGGCAGTGGTGAATCCATCCAACCTGCGGAAGGGGGTTGTTAATGAATGGTTTGAGAAGGGAGACATGAAAGGCAAGGTGGACCTTAAGAGACTCTGGGAGCTGGAGTTTGAAAGTCACTGGATTTATTTTCTGGGTGATCTTCAGGGGGCAGAGCTACTTGTGGTTGAGTTTGACAGAGGGATGGGTTGACTTCAAGTTCTGGGCAGAGAGCCACACCTTATCACCTACGTTGAAGTCCGGGATGACTTGCTGATGTTGATCAGCATAGCTCTTATAAGACTCCTTTGCAGCAGCAAAATGCTCTGGGACAGGGATGGGCAAACTACAGCCCGGGGGGCCGCATTCAGCCCTTCAGACGTTTTAATCTGGCCCTTGAGCTCCCAGCGGGGAGCGGGGTCTGGGGCTTGCCCCACTCTGGCGCTTCAGCTGGGGAGCGGGGTCGGGGGGCTTGCCCCGCTCTGCGCATGCCATGGCTCCACACGGCTCCCGGAAGCAATGGCATGTCCCCCTCCGGCTCCTATGCATAGAGGCAGCCAGGGGGCTCCGCTCCGCTCCGCGTGCCGCCCCTGAAGCTCCCATTGTCCGGGAACCACAGCCAATAGGAGCTGCGGGGGAAGCACCTGCAGATGGGGCAGCGTGCAAAGCCGCCTGGCCGTGCCTCTGCATAGGAGCCGGAGAAGGGACATGCTGCTGCATCTGGGAGCTGCTTGAGGTAAGCGCCGCCCGGAGCCTGCACCCCTCCCCCCCACACACCCCAACCCCTTGCCCCAGCCGTGATCCCCCTCCTGCCCTCCGAACCCCTCGGTCGCAGCCCGGAGCACCCTCCTGCATTCCCAACCCCTCACCCCCAGCCCCCCCCCAGAGCCTACACCCCCAGCCAGGGCCATCACCCTCACCCCCTCCTGCACCCCAACCCCCAATTTCATGAGCATTCATGGCCCGCCATACAATTTCCATACCCAGATGTGGCCTTCAGGCCAAAAAGTTTGCACACCCCTGATCTGGGAGCACTTGATGAATTTGTTGGAGATGAAGGACCAGGTCTGTGGTTGCCAGAATCAAGGGGTTTTCTGATAGTTCAGGTTGAAACTGGGGGTGAAAACCAAAGTTTGCGGGGGCTTTGCTAGTGTGACAGCGTACCCCATAAAGGGGCTCATAAATGTATGTATAATATAACTGGAATAGGGTTTTGCTACATAGGCCATGTAACATATCTATGTAAAGGTTATGATCTACTGGTTATGTTCATCCTAGTTGTATGCAGGCACTGTTTGTGTGTTCAAAGTTATGAACATTGGCTCTATGATTGCTTGATTTCTAAGTGGCCTCAGTTAGAACATTTGATCACTTCTTGGGAAAGGAATGTGCAAATTAAATGTTCAATCAAGGTGCACTTAACAGACAAAAGAGCTTGGAAGACTCCAATCCACATTAGAAGTCTACCTGAGGACTTTCAAGGCAGCATGTGGGTAATGGCTGCTACCTGCAAGTCCTGTGTCATGCATGGGCATGTGACCTGCCCATGTGATTCCGAATCTCCATTTTGTGACTGGATTCTACAGAGGGTGAGGAGGGGGTCTCCACCCACAAGAGACAGTCTATTTAAACCCGTGGGAGACCCCTCCATTTTGTCTTCAGCTGGCTAAAGAAGAAGCCTCTCCACCCCCCCAGGATACTTGAAGGAAACTGGAACAAAGGACAGTAACTACAGGGGGTGTGAGTGATTGCTGGACCCAGGCTAAAAGAAGATTAGCCTGTAAAAGGGAACATTTTGGAACTGGTGAGGATCTTATCTGTATTTAGTGTAATTAGACATAGATTTGCGCATTTTATTTTATTTTGCTGGGTAACTTACTTTGTTCTGTCTGTTACTACTTGGAATCACTTAAATCCTACTTTCTGTATTTAATAAAATCACTTTCTACTTATTAATTAACTCAGAGTATGTATTAATACCTGGGGGAGCAAACAACTGTGCATATCTCTCTATCAGTGTTATAGAGGGCGAACAATTTATGAGTTTACCCTGTATAAGCTTTATACAGGGTAAAATGGATTTATTTGGGTTTAGACCCCATTAGGAATTGGGCATCTGAGTGCTAAAGACAAGCACACTTCTGTGAGCTGTTTTCAGGTAAACCTGCAGCTTTGGGGCAGGTGATTCAGGCCCTGGGTCTGTGCTGGAGCAGACGGGTGTGTCTGGCTTCACCAAGACAGGGAGCTGAAGCCACTGAGCTGGCAGGGAGAACAAGAACAGAGGTAGCCTTTGCACATCAGTTGGCAGCTCCCAAGGGGGTTTCTGTGATCCAACCCGTCACAGCTAGGTGGAGGCATAGGTTGCTTTATTGTAAGTTAATTCAACCAGTCATAATAGGTTACAGTGTCTGGTTGACCTTTTGAGTCTGGCCACCAATATCAATGTGGTAGGCAGCTGAGATGAGGGGCTTGGTACTGAGAAGTCGAAGGAATTCCTCCCAGAACTATGAGATTAAGTGAGCACTCCTATCAGAAATGATATGTTATGGCATGCCGTGGTAACAGAAGATATGTTCCAGGAAGAGCTGTGCTGTTCATGGGCTGATGGAAAGATACAACGGGATGAAATGGGCCATTTTTGTCAGAAGGTCCATAACTGTCAGTACCACTGAATGCCCTTTGTTGGATTATGGTTCACTTACTCAGCAGATAGGTCTAACAAATATTTATTAAGGCAACACACTCAGCGAGTAGTGATCAATTACTTACAAGCGAGTAGCTTATCAGGACAATCTCATCACCGTTGAATCCAGCACTGAACAATACAGCTTCAACCTCCCTTTGTTAAGCAAACTTATTTATAACTTTTTGTTATCTTTTCTTATACATATGTATTAGTCTCTCATTTTTATGTTAACTCTCCTCTGCTGTCAGTACAGGTTTAGTATTTGTTCAAACTGGTCTTTTCTAGCTTTTTAGTTACTTTATCTTTTCTTGTTCTCACAAACATGATTACTCTGCAATTTCTTACATGTACACAGTTCTACTTATGCTTACTCTGTTAAATGTTATCAGAACAGACTCTTAAAATACACAGCAGGCTTCTGTCAGGCCTAAATATGCCTTCACTCCCAACACCCTTGGGAACAGGGCAGCTCCACATTGAAGTCCATCAAGACGGTGGATCAAGGGCATGGGAAGGAGTCAGAGAAGGCCCACTGGCCTCATGTGCAGTGTTTTTAGTGTGCTGCAGATATCATAAATCTTAATATAGTCCTTTATGTCTGTTCATAAGGTTGACCACCAGAAATACCTGGAAATCAAATTCCCAGTCTTAAACTGGCCAAAATGTCCTGCCATGGGGGAGTTGTGGCACAATCTCAATACTCAAGACCATCCCCCTGTAGTAGAGGTGGCCTTGCTATAGACAGAAGCTTGATCCTGGGGAGGCACCAAGGTTTTCCAGGTACTGGCAGATTGACACCACAGATTGGCAGAGATTGGATGGCAGTCATCAGCTGGCCCTTGCCCATCCTGCTGATCAAACAGGAGGGTTTGATAACAGTGGTAAGAGCTTCCTTCTCTACTTTGTGCTGCTTGTCCTTGGAAGACAGAGCATCTGCCTTCCCATCAGTCCCCGGATGCTAAGTGACTGTGAAATTGAATCTGGATCGAGAAAATGCCCAGCAGATCCTGCATTGATTTAATCATCAGGCTATCTGTAGGTCCTCTAGGTTTTTGTGATCAAAGTTGGCCAGGGGCGTGGGCCCTTTCAAGAAGGTGCTACCATTCCTTGAAGGCAAACCTTAAGTTCAGGAGTTCCTTATCTCATATGTCATCATTTTTCTCTGTGAAAGTCAGTTTCCAAGAGAAAAAGGCACAGGGGTGAAGTACCTTACAGGGACCTGAGAAGTGGGAAAGAACTGCACCTATTACAATGTCTGAGGCATCAGTTTCAGTGATGAAGACCTGAGTGGAGTGTGGATGAGTTAGGATAAGAGGCAGTGTGAAGGCTCCTTTCAGGTGATCAAATGAAGCCTGCACATCAGCAGATCAGGTGAATCTGGCTCCCTTCTTAAGGAGGGACATTAAGGCAATGACCAGACTGGAGAACCCCTTGTTCTGTGAATCCCCTGTAAATGTTTTCAAAGCCCAGGAATCACTATACCCCTTACACATTTGAGGGTGCCTTCCAATCTTTGATCACTGCTACTTTGTGAGGGTCTACAGTGAGCCCAGCCAGGGAGATGTCATAACCCAAAAATTCCACAGGGTCCTTGTCAAATTCACACTTTTCGGGCTTGGCACAGAGTTGATTCTGGCAAAGCCAATCTAGAACAATATGTACCTGGGGGTCATGAAGCTCTTGATTTTCAGAGAAGATGAGATGACAATGTACTGCTCAAGGATCTCCCTGGGGATATCATACATAAAATGTTGGAAGGTAACAAAAGTGTTACAGAGGCCAAATGGCATGACCAAATATTCAAAATGACTGTATCTGGATCAATACGCCATCATCCCTCTGCCAGATTCTGACTAAGTTATATGCTCCACAGAGGTCTCATTTCATGAAGATCCAGGCTGATCCAGGAGCTCACTGATAAGAGGAAGGGAATATCAATTGCATACTGTGATCAGAGAGAGCCATCCTTCTTATGAACAAAGAATATAGGGGTGCCATCTGGGGAGGGGGAGGAACAAATAAATCCCTTTCAAAGGTTTTCCTCTAGGTACTTCCAGAGGGCCTGTAGCTGCTCAGGCTCAGAAAGAGCATAAATGTGTCCAAAGGGAACTTCTGTACCCTGGTGGAGTTCGATAGGGCAGTCATAATTGCAGTGGGGTGGTAGGGTGTCCACCTTCTGTTTGTCGAACACCTGGGTGAATTCCCAGTATTTGAGACGAATCTTAGGTGTGGCTGGGCCCACTGTTTATTTCTCTTGGGGGTTGGAGCACACCACAGACTTCTATCACAGACTTCTATCAACCATGGATGGGGGCTCAGGAGCCATTCTTTCAGGCACCGCAGGGAGCAGAAGAGCACTGTCCTTGATTGCCAGCAGATTAAGGGGTCGTAGGTGATGAGGCAAGGGGACTGAGGATGACTGGCTAGTGCAGGGCATCGATCACCCTGAACTGGATAATTTCCCAGTGGCCATCACTGGTGATGACCTCCAAAAGGCACTGTCTGATACGTGATGGGCATTGAAAAGAGGGGTGAGCTGTAGATGGTCTTAGTGAGCTTGGGGGAGTTGTAGTGGGGCAGCTGCCCCACTCCTTGAGAATTTAGGCTGCAGCAGGCCAGGGCGCTTGCGCAGATGGACAGCCAATGAGAGAAGGGCTTATTGGGAGCCAATCGGGGCCCAGATTGGAGACATCCAATCAGGGCCAGGCTCAGCCCTATAAAAAGGCTGCTCAGCAAGGGAGCCGGCAGTTTGTCCTAGGTCTTTGAGAGGGGAAGGTCTGTCTCCAGAGCTGGGAGACTAGCACCTGGGACAGCACAGTGCTGGGCAGGCCCGGGGGAGCAGAAGGGAACTCCAGCCCTGTGTCTGCCAGGCTGCAGGCCCTGAGGGGAAGGGCCTAGCCGGTGTGAGAGGCCGAAGGGGAAACGGCCCAGGGATGTGGACAGACGGAGGGAGAGAAGGAGGGCAGGACAGCTGCCACTAGAGGGTCCCTGGGTTGGGACACAGAGTAGTGGGCAGGACTGGGTCCCCCCCTTCCCTTACAGCCAGCCGACGGGAGTGGCCGTCTTGGGCTGCACCAACCCCTGCCAAGAGGGGTATGACTTTGGAGCTGCAGTTGCCCACATTGGCCGGGGTGCAGCGAGACAGCGGATTGACCCGCCCCCAGATGGGGCGTGGATGGACTAAGGGCACTGCTGGAGGGCAGTGGCTCGAAAAGGACGCCGTGAGCTGNTCCGGGGGAGCAGAAGGGAACTCCAGCCCTGTGTCTGCCAGGCTGCAGGCCCTGAGGGGAAGGGCCTAGCCGGAAGGGGAAATGGCCCAGGGATGTGGACAGACGGAGGGAGAGAAGGAGGGCAGGACGGCTGCCACTAGAGGGTCCCTGGGTTGGGACACAGAGTAGTGGGCAGGACTGGGTCCCCCCCTTCCCTTACAGCCAGCCGACGGGAGTGGCCGTCTTGGGCTGCACCAACCCCCTGCCAAGAGGGGTATGACTTTGGAGGTGCAGTTGCCCACATTGGCCGGGGTGCAGCGAGACAGCGGATTGACCGGCCCCCAGATGCGGCGTGGATGGACTAAGGGCACTGCTGGAGGGCAGTGGCTCGAAAAGGACGCCGTGAGCTGGTGAGCAACGCGGGCTCAGACGCCAACTGAGGGCGAGATGACAGACGGGACACCACCAGGAGGGGGCGCTCCACTGGACTGAGCTATTTCCTGGAGGTAACCAGCAGGAGGCGCTGGGTGGTGAGTCCCAACCTTGTCACAGGAGTCTTTGAAGAGGGTAGGAATCCAATGACATTTGACAATTTCTTCATTGATGAAGTTACTGGATATGCCTGACTTGACCAGTGCCACCAAGTGGTGGTTGAGCACTGTGGTGTCCTGGAGATGGAGAGGAAGATGAAGTGGAGTGGTGTGCTGGTTAGGAGTTGTCAGGATTCCGGCAGAGCTGTGGCAGAGTGACTCACTGCAGAGTGGAGTAAAGTACAGATTCAGCCCAGGCCTCACTACTGGGGCTGGGTCCTAGCATTTCCTGATCCGAAAAGGTGTCCCAGTTCTTGACTGGGCATCCGGCTACAAAATGCTAGTCCTCAAGCCTGGTGCTGGTTATTTTCATTGGCAGAGAGGTGGGGTTGAACTTGCTCGGGGTCTGGTAGATTACCCAGAATTGCAAGCAACAGAAGAGTTGGATTTGATGAAGGTTGGGTGCTGCCCCTCTTTTCCTAGCATTGTTCAGCTAGCTGGTCATCATGCACAGAATGATCAGGGCCTCAGGCTAGGCTGAGATTCCATCCAAGCTAATTTGTCTTTAATAGGATCACTGACTCCTTGCTGGAAATGATGTCGTTGCATGGCCTCATTCCAGTGGGTATCTGCTGCCTGGCATCAAAACTCAGCTGCATATCTGGTCACAGACCAGGACCCCTGCCAGAGGGATTGGACACAGCTCCTGCTGTGTAAGCTCTGATAGGGTCATCAAAAATGCCAGTCATTGCCTGGACAAATTCCTCGAAGAATTTGAGCAGATGGGTAGACCCCTCCAATAGTGGAGAAGCTCATGCTCATGCCTGAGCCTCTCCAGTCAGCAGGCTAATCAGAAGTCCTACTAAGGACGGGTCCATGGGGTATGATAGAGACCTCAGTATGAACAGCAGGCAACATTGATTCAAGAACCCCCAGAATTTGGCATGGTAGGAAAACCTTGAGCTCACAGGCAATAGGTGTGAGAGTCAGCGGGCCTGAAGGGTGGCATTCCTGTCTTGTAGTGTGGCAGCCTAGGCTTGCATTTCTTGGGCCTGCAGGACTGCATTCTGTTCTTAAAATGCAGCAACCTGGGCCACCAGGTCCTGTAAGGCCCCAACTAAGTCCACAAGGGTGAGCTGGGCTCCCACTCTGGTCATTATAGAAGGGATCTCCACGTCATGAAGCCTATGCCCTCCCTACAGCTAGCTGTTGGGGCATGGATGGCCTATCTAGTGGGTGAAGCAGGATCGTGTCTGGTGGTTATGGTGGCAGTTCAGCATACTAGCCCGTATAGATCCAGGAATCAGATACTGGGCTGATTTGAAGCTGGGATCAAAGTTGAGGAGCCAAGCCAAGGGTCAGAACCAGAGTCAGAATTAGGAGGCAAAGACTAGACTGGATCAGACAGGGGTCAAGGTTGGAACAAGAACTAGAAGCAGGCTGGAGCAAGACTGGAGGCAGGAGCAGGGCAAGCGCAGCTGTGGGTATGGTATGCACTGAGCAGCCATTGTGCTGCTGCAAGGCTCAAGTAGACTGCTGTCTGCTAGCTCTCCTGCCCAGTCAGGAAGCACAGCCATTTGGAGAAGGCTCATTGGGCCCAGCTGAACTTGCTGGGTTGCCTAGTGACCATGATGGGAACCAGCTGAGTGCCTTAGAGGAATATTAATGAGTATGGTCTAGAAAGGTCCATGATGCCAGGATCTTTAGAAACTCTGGACTCTTTTCTGCAATGTGAAATAAAACTTTTGCTCCCGTGGTCTCTATGGACATTGATGGTGTTGCCATTCTTCCACTCATTCTGGGAGACCCAGCTTATTCTCTGCTTCCATGGCTTATGCAGACTTTTAATGGACAATTGCGTGGGAGAAAGGAACAGTTTAACTATACACTGATTAGTTGCTAAATAACAGTGGCATTTAGGAGAGTAAAACATAGATGGAGGAGCCAGATGTTGAGGCTGGAGGCTGATGAGAAATATGCACGTTTTAAGGTAGCTGCTTGCTGTACAAACTTTGAGAGCAAGGAGAGCCTTGCAGGTGGATGGGAGGAGGAGGAGGATGCCAGACTTGCTGTATGTTTTGAACAGCCAGAGAAGATACCTCTACAAAGTGCTGCAACTACTCAGGGACACAGAATTAGGGAGGCACTATGCTCCTATTATAAGGGTAAGAGTCACTTGCGAAAAAAGTATATGCTTTTGTATAAGGCTTCAGTCAGGATTACTGAACATATATTAATGTGTATGTGCAAAACTTTTATCATGCAACATGTGGGGATTCTTGTATAATTTATGTGGGGACTTAATCATAGTTCTGGCTAAAAGATTTATTATAGTGTATGTGAAGGTGCAGCAAAGGTGGGCACTTTCACTAATTGATTAATGAATTAGTGCTTGGAGGAGGGCATTTTCATTAATTGTTCTAGACATGGAACCATGACTGCAAAGACATTTATTTGTAATAAACAATAATAAATATACCAATTTCAACTTTGTGAGCAGTTAAAAAAATTGTTGTACACACACAACAATGTGCAGACTTAGAAACCAATTAAAAACCAAGAGTTATAAGATGGAGCAAGTTTGTGCTTTTAAGATCACAAATGTGTGCACGGAACATGTTCAAAACTGTTCTCTGCAACTCAGGTGAGGGACTTAAGGGGAGCTCCCATTTTCTTTGTTAGTTACAAAAGGACCTGTTTTGGGGAGTTGTTGCAGTGAATGGTATATCCCAGAATACAGTAGCCTCAGAGGTAGAGGGCTTCAAGAGGTATGTGGGGTGTGGCACTGTCCTTCACCAGAGAGCCACTATGTTCTCCAGGAAGGCTATTAACCTCTCCATCATCCCTAGCAGCTGAGTGTGTGAGGAGCTAGTCATTTCCCTGTCTTTTTCTCTCTCCACTTTGTCAAGCTTCAGGAACCCTTCCTTCCACTTCTCCATCTTTTAATCCTCCTTTTCAGCTGTGCATAAGAGTTCCTTGCACGTGTCATCTCATGAGCGCCTTTTCTTCCTACATAGATTGGACAAATGGTCACTCGGTGATAACACCCCTGTCCATGGTCACCACAACATCTCAGTTGCTGGGGGGGGTGGGGAGGACAACTAGTTATAGTCAAAATTCGAGTTTCCATGCCTAGCGATAAAAGGTTGCTTTTTCCCTCAGTTTTAGCATTCCTTTCCCATAGGCTCTTCCCAGGGTTGGATGAGCTTGGAGTTGAGAAGATGTTTTCACAATCTTCCCCATTTGTGTAGGACCCCTGGGGTGGGCGGTAAGGGATGTGGCCAGGGGGTGGTAGTTCTGCCAACTTGGAAGAAGTGGTAATACATGCAAAGTGGGACGTGGAGGACTACCTAAAGATGGTGAAGCGGAGGTAGGCTAGTAATTGCATGTGCACTTCTGCAGGCTATTTGTGAAGTGGGGGTTGGCGATTAAGGCCTGGTCTCGATTATGTACTGGTAATGAAATAGTTATACTGGTACAACCCCTTGTGTGGCCCTAATTATATGAGTATAAAGGTGCCTTATGTCAGTATAGTTAGTTCCCGTTCCCATCCAGGAATAAGAATATACTGATATAAGCATCTTAATATCGCTGTAACTGTGTCCATCCCAGACGGGTTGTTCCATTTTAACTATACCGTTATTAAAGCAGTAACATTTCTGTGTAGACAGCCCTAGTTGAAGTCATGTTTTTTGAAGACATTCACTACCACTGAAGGAGGTGGAGTCCTATTCATTCTATTTATATCCACTCTCCCTATCTGAAGAAAAGCCCGGGTGAATGTGTCCATAGGATGTTTGCTGTCCTCAGTTAATGGGCACAAATATCTTGATATAAACCTGTGCCTGAAGCCTTAACACTCTGTTCCTTTACTTTTCAGAGAACTCCTGCTCTTTCCTGAAATCAATCATTGTTTTTAAGTGCAGAGGACTTTTCTTTGTGCTTTTCCTATCGATAAAAGCTGGACTTGAGTTGCTGTTTTAAAAATAAATAGCTAATAGCACTTTCAACGAAAGTGCCTTTTGAATACATCCACAGCCATGTGAATTAACTTCAAAGGTGTGTGACAGTTTTCCCCATGCTATAAACCCTTTTAAACAATTTTGAAATGGCTTTTAAAAGTAAAATCTCAGGCTGTATTTGTTTCTTTGATTTTTTTACTTGGAAAAATAATACCTCGGAGTTAAAACAAACTTTGGTATTTTCTNCCTCAGGCTGTATTTGTTTTGCTTTGATTTTTTTACTTGGAAAAATAATACCTCGGAGTTAAAACAAACTTTGGTATTTTCTAACCTTTGCCAGTTAGGACCAAGTGCACTCATGTTGCTCAATAATATTTTAAGATAAAAGTCGGGGCAATATCACTCTTCTAATAACTCTGGGTTATCAGAGCACAGCTCTCATCGTGGTATGCTGTTCTGACTAAAGAGAGAGCCTCCCACACTTCCTAGTATAGGATGCTGAGGTGGGCAAATAGTGCGGACCAGAAACCCAGTGCCAGATTTTGGTGTGGGTTACCACAGGCACAGTTGGAGAAAGAGGGGAAGGGAAGCTAATAATTGAATGTTTTCCTTCCCATGAGCCTTCTTTTCTACTTCTCCATCATAGAGCAACTCTTGCCTCCTGTCTTGCTCATTTGTCACTTGTTCACTTAGGGCTAGAATGTGGAGGTACCATAAGTAAGGCTAAGATTTTATCATGGTTATTTTGAGTAAAAGTCATGGGCAATAAACAAAAATTCACGGAGCCCGTGACCTGTCCGTGACTTCACTAAAAATAACCTGGGGGCAGGGCTAGGTAGGGGGGAAGAATGGAGTCCCATGGGGGTGGGAGGGGCTGACAGGCCAAGACCCCTGCCAGCGGCCATAGCAGGGGATGCAGCCACGGGAGGCACGCAGCCCCCGCTCCAGAGCTGGCTGCAGCTGTGGAACAGGGGTGCGCGGTCCTGGCTGCAGCTCCTGCCAAGCCCCAGCTGAGGGGGGAGGGCACACGGCCCTGGGAAGCCGCGACAGGGGCCTTTAGCTCCTCCAGTTCAGCCACTCATCTCCAAAGCCCATACATGGTCTCTGAGGGCCAGGAGCTCCTGGCACCGAATTCGCACATATGCCACCTGCTCATAGGGCAGGTAATCATACATGTTGCACTGGATGCAATAAACAGAATAGCCCCCACTCTGTCACTGGACTTCTGCCTGCATTCTCTTTTTACTCCTGCAGCTCACTCCTTTGTTGATGCTTTGTTATTATCGGGGGATATTTTTGGCTTTAAGTTTAAGGAATGTTAAGTGTATCTAGTCCTCTCACTCTCCTTCTGAACTCCCTCGCAAAACTCCCCAGTTAGCCACTCCTGTTTGCTGCTCTTTATCATGAAAGTGCAACTTACAAATGTAGACTTTTTTTTTTTGTTACATAACTGCACTCAAAAACAAAACAATGTAAAACTTTAGAGCCCCGTTTAAAAAAAGTGTTAATTAAATTTGTGACTGAACTCCTTGGGGGAGAATTGTATATCTCCTGCTCTGTGGTTTTACCCGCATTCTGCCATATATTTTGTGTTAGGGTAGTCTTGGATGATGACCCAGCACATTTTGTTCAATTTAAGAAAACTTTCACTGCAGAGTTGACAAAATGCAAAGGTACCAATGTGAGATCTCCAAAGACAGCCACAGCACTCAACCCAAAGTTTAAGAATCTGAAGTGCCTTCCAAAATCTGAGAGGGACGAGGTGCGGAACATATTGTCAGAAATCTTAAAAGAGCAACACTACAATGCAGAAACTACAGAACCCAAACCACCAAAAAATAAAAATCAACCTTCTGCTGGTGGCATCTGACTCAGATGATGAAAATGAACGTCCGTCAATCCGCACTGCTTTGGATCATTATCGAGCGGAACCCATCATCAGCATGGAAGCATGTCCTCTGGTATGGTGGTCAAAGCATAAAGGGGTATATAGTTGTTTAGCATATCTGGCATGTAAATACCTTGCAAGTCTGGCTACAACAGTGCCATGCGAACGCCTGCTCTCACTTTAAGGTGACATTGTACGTAAGAAGCGGGCAGCATTATCTCCCATAAATGTAAACAAACTTGTTTGTTTTAGCAATTGGCTGAACAAGAAGTAGGACTGAGTGGACTTGTAGGCTCAAAAGTTTTACCTTGTTTTATTTTTTTAGTGCAGTTATGTAAAAAAACCCTCTACATTTGTAAGTTGCACTTTCACAATAAAGGGATTGCACTACAGTACTTGTATGAGGTGAATTGAAAAATATTTATCTTTTTTACTGTGCAAATATTTGTAATAAAAAATAATATAAAGTGAGCACTGTATACTTTGTGTTCATGTTGTAATTGAAATCAATATATTTGAAAATTTAGAAAACATCCAAAAATGTTTCAATAAATGGTATTCTAATATTGTTTAACAGTGTGATTAATCGTGATTATGTTTTTAATCTTCCAATTTTTTTAATCTTTCGAGAGCCCTAATTTGTACTGTCCAGGAGAGAGCTGGGAAGTACAGGACATATGTTTCTGGGGGGAAATCTGGCACTGGGGGTATGTTGGGGTCACCCTGTGATAGTCTTTAAGGCTGGTAAGGGCCAAGGTCTGGCTGGCTGCAGCACACACAGAAATAGTTGGGAGTGACTTACATGCTTTGAGGCTGTTTCTGGGCAATCCAGATTGGAGGCTACAGCAGCAAGGCATTGTAAAAAGCACCCTAGGTTACAGGGCAGGGGTGACACAGCTACTCATTGATATGGATTGTACCCTGGTATGTCACACACATCCACAATTTTCAGGTCAGTAATATTTTATTGGCAAGACAAAAGCTATACAACTGTTGCCAACATGTTAGGGGCTGAACCCTCAGGTCTCTGTCAGGTACAATTGCTCACCATTGGTCTGCATGTGTGTCTGAGGCTTTAGCCCTTGTGCCTATCCATGCACACACAGACAGTGGAGCTGGCCAGGTAGAAAGCTGGAGAGACAGGCTGGGGTGGGCTCTGTGGGAAAGAGACACTTCTCCTTTCAGTTGGGGGAGGAACAGAAAGTAGAGGAAAAGCCAGGTGAGATGCATCCTGCTATCACTGGCTCCTTCCTCCAATTCACAGCAACATCACCCCCAAAGAAGGCAGATGGTTTCTAATCACTCCTTCTCCCATTAGCTGCTGGGAATCTAGCACCCCGCAGCCACCCCATGCCAGAGCTATAGGACAAGCAGACAGGTATTTTCCTTTAATTGTTAGTGTCTCAGCATAGCTGCTTCTGCCTCTGGGGTTATCAGTAGAGCAACTCTGTCCCCTCCTTTCAATCAAGAAATAGAAAATGCCAAACTTAATCTAAAAGATAAATGGGAGGGGTTTTGTTTTTTTTTAATTAAAATATAATCACATTGTGGTTGTATTTTTAAAGTACTTTCAAAATTTTAATGAGCCCCACAGTTTGAGACAAACATACCTCTTTTGAATACATTCATTTTAAAATGCTGGTTTAACAGCACATCAAGTTCAATTATTTTTGGCAGAGAAGGCACAGCCACAAACTGTCAGTACTCAGAACTACTGATTGGTTTCAAGGAAAATACCCGGAGTTCTCTGAAAAGCAGCACAGCAGTATGCTTATGAAGATATCAGGCACTAGCCTTTCACAAGACCTCTGCATCTAAAGCCAAGCCCCTGGCCTGAGTCCCCACCCTCCAGACCCACTGACCAAGGCAGATGGAGGGTCCGCGGCTCCCTACAGCTGCCCGGGCGGCTCTTACCATGGCCAGACTGGGGCCCTGCCCCCTGGGAGGGCAGGGTCACGGGCTGGGGGCTGCTCTCGTGGGCCCCCACCTTGGGCAGGTGGAGGGTCTGTGGCTCCCCGCAGCTGCCCAGGCTCCCCGGCCAGGCTCCAGCTGCTGGCCCAGCCGGGGGGCAGGGCCTTGGGGAGGAGAGGATGGGGCAGGGCAGGGCCCATGGCGAAAAGTGGAGGGGCCAGGCCCATCCACTTTCAAAAAGTGGGAGGGCCATGGCCCCCTGGCCCCTCCTGTTCTGGAACCCCTGCTCTGTAATATGACACTTTTGACTAAAATTAAGGCCATTCTAAAGGTTTCATTGTGCAGATGCAAGTGGCTCATGACTGAAGCTGAATGTCCCATCAAAACACTTAAGGCTTTTACATACTGACAATTCCATGACTTCTAATGGTTTTATTTTTCAATGTTTTGGCGATATCTTCTGAGATTTCACATTCTCCTTACTCCCTATTCTTCCCCCATCCTAAAGGTATCACATTGATGCTTCCTCTTGTTGGCTTACATTAATTGATAGCACTATGACCGTTGGCCATAGAGAGTCACTTAAGACCCTAACACTGCGTCAAGGCCTGATCCTGCTGCTTCTAGAGTATTCTAGAGGCTGCTGCTAGTCTGAAAAGAAANCTTGAGACCTATGAACTCAAGCACAGATAAATGGCCCAGTGGAAAACCCCAAGTATTTGGGGAGCTGAAAATAGAGTTTAAGGGGAAGTTCTAACCACAGGTACATAAGTCAACCACACAAGTGTCCGGGCTACTAACTGATGTACATAACAAATACATCAGATATATCTAAGACTAGCGTGCTTGCTTGCCTATATATCTTTTCTTATACGTTTATTTTCTTATGCGTTTGATTATTTGTTTTATTATAATAGGTTTATATTAGAGTATATTTTGGCTGTAACACAAGGGACATGCAGGCCACATACATCCTCTATGTTGAGCTAAGGCAAAGTTAGCATACATATGTTTGGGACCTTTTACCTAGATAGATGGTGATGAGCTAAAGCATAAGGTCCATATATGGCTGTGACCTTTAACATAGAGGATTCATTAAAGCAGGTTGGCATACCCTAAATTCCTAAGTTCATACCCTTTTAAACTAACAGGTACACCACAACTTGGAACTTGGAAAGAACCGAAATAACCAGTTAGGGCAGAAATAACAAATGTGATACCTAACGACAAAAGGGCCATGGTAACGAATGGACGTATATGATAATAAGTTGAGATCATTGATATACTAACCTATAGGAAAAAGACACTCCAACATTAGTAAGGTGAAGAAATAAAAATAAGGAAAAGAGGAAAAAATCCCCTACTGAATATGCGTCGAACATAGTGGCGTCGGCGGAACATATTATAAAAGTGGCATCACAGCCTAGGGGTGGTGGGAGAGAAAAATGTAGTCCTTTGGAGGTGCCAGAAGGATGGCCACTGGTGATGATGGGGAAGGTGGTGGTGAGGAGGAAGATGATGGCTAACATTTTAGGTTGTTCTACAGGAGATGGGGTGAGTATATGGATGTGCAGATGTACATTCTGTAGTATCTCTTACTAAACTGTGGTGTTTGTGACTGTGCTAAATGTATTAATAAACTGTATTTGTAAATATAAAAGAGTTCCTATAGTGTGTGTGTTGCAACTGTGCACATCAGGGTTCCCAACTATATAATAATTTGAATAATACTGGGCCTGATCTTGGGGCAAGAACCTGTTGTGACAGCGTACCCCATAAAGGGGCTCACAAATGTATGTATAACTGGAATACGGTTTTGCTACATAGGCCATGTAACATATCTATGTAAAGGTTATGATCTACTAGTTATGTTCACCCTAGTTGTATGCAGGCACCATTTGTGTGTTCAAAGTTATGAACATTGGCTGTATAATTGCTTGATTTCTAAGTGGCCTCAGTTAGAACATTTGATGACTTCTTGGGAAAGGAATGTGCAAATTAGGTGTTCAGTCAGGGGGCACTTAACAGACAAAAGAGCTTGGAAGACTCCAATCCACATTAGAAGTCTACCTGAGGACGTTCAAGGCAGCATGTGGGTAATGGCTGCTACCTGCAGTCCTGAGTCATGCATGGGCATGTGACCTGCCCATGTGATTCCGAATCTCCATTCTGTGACTGGATTCTACAGAGGGTGAGGAGGGGGTCTCCACCCACAAGAGACAGTCTATTTAAACCCGTGGGAGACCCCTCCATTTTGTCTTCAGCTGGCTAAAGAAGAAGCCTCTCCACCCCCCCAGGACACTTGAAGGAAACTGAAAACTACAGGGGGTGTGAGTGATTGCTGGACCCAGGCTAAAAGAAGATTAGCCTGTAAAAGGGAACATTTTGGAACTGGTGAGGATCTTATCTGTATTTAGTGCAATTAGACATAGATTTGCGTATTTTATTTTATTTTGCTTGGTAACTTCTTTTGTTCTGTCTGTTACTACTTGAAATCACTTAAATCCTACTATCTGTATTTAATAAAATCACTTTCTACTTATTAATTAACTCAGAGTATGTATTAATACCTGGGGGAGCAAACAGCTGTGCATATCTCTCTATCAGTATTATAGAGGGCGAACAATTTATGAGTTTACCCTGCATAAGCTTTATACAGGGTAAAACGGATTTATTTGGGTTTAGACCCCATTGGGAATTGGGCATCTGAGTGCTAAGGGCAAGCAGACTTCTGTGAGCTGTTTTCAGGTAAACCTGCAGCTTTGGGACAGGTGATTCAGACCCTGGGTCTGTGTCTGGAGCAGACGGGCGTGTCTGGCTTCACCAAGACAGGGTGCTGGAACCACCGAGCTGGCAGGGAGAATAGAAACAGAAGTAGCCTTTGCACATCAGCTGGCAGCTCCCAAGGGGGTTTCTGTGATCCAACCCGTCACACCTGTCAACCCTCGAAGTGATAACTGGGGATTCTTAAGTATTCGATATAATGAATACATAATCTAAAGATCAGGCAACGCATGGTGTAAACATGAGGACCAATCTGATAGTAAGCACCTCACTGCAAACCCCTGGAATCTCACTCACTGCCTGCACCACTAAAGCCAGCACTGAGCTCATATTGCCGTCTATCAATGAACTTGCAAACTCCTCTATAAAGAGACTCTGTATTAAACCAATACCCAATAAGCAACTGAATAGATCACTGTGCCAAGGCAGAATGAGGTGAGCAGAAACTTGACCAACCATTGTTACACGTGTGACTTTTCCATTTGATGAATAATAGGCCTTCTCTGCTAATATCACTCCCTTAGAAGCTCTTGCACAGGGATACACTATTACACTCATATTGTCATAGAATGTTTGAACTTAAAACAATGCAGCTGTAAACAGAATTCTACCACAATGTGTTTAATTGTGTTGCAAGAGGGCAACAAGCCATGCTGTGTATGTACGGTGGAGCATACCATGATAATTATTGTTGTATGTACTACACATCAGTTATAGAATTCTCTTTATTTTATTGCTACATTACAATATATAGAGGTAGGTTTTCTCCTTGATGTAGTTATGTAACCTGATGCTAATTTCAACTAGAATGGTGAGGAAAGAGACCACTGCATATCTGGTATATATATATATTTTGTGTGTGTGTGTTGATTGAATTGGCCTTGTTAGCACTGACCCCCCCACTTGGTAAGGCAACTCCCATCTTTTCNTTGTGTGTGTTGATTGAATTGGCCTCGTTAGCACTGAGCCCCCACTTGGTAAGGCAACTCCCATCTTTTCATGTGCGCTAATATATATTCTGCTTACTGTATTTTTCACTCCATGCATCTGATGAAGTGGGTTTTAGCCCACGAAAGCTTATGCCCAAATAAATTTGTTAGTCTCTAAGGTGCCACAAGGACTCCTCATTGTTTTTACCCTAACAAAAGACTCATTCACGTCATTGTATCAGCACTGTATATGAATACAAATTAGTTCACTGAAGCACAAAGGTGCAAGACAAGTAAATGATTGCCTGTCAGACAACTACTGACATTTGGTACAATCAGAGTGGGTGTATTAGTCAATCAGTAAGGTGAGTTAATTATCTTATAATATCTAGAAAAAGACAACTACAGAATGAAACTGAACAAAATATCCTTTAATTTCTGTGATGCAGTGGTGCCCAAGTACCATAGAACGGTGAAGCTGCACTTTACAAATCAGCTTCTGATCAAGTTAGCAATATAGCCAGGTGTCTGGGGAACCCTGTATAGGAAAATATTCAACACACTCTTGCTGACTCAGTTTGCACTTCCCTAGTAATATCAATAGCCAACAAAACTAATCAGTCTCTTTTATCAAATCATTCTCTGTAATTGTATGTGTTGGTGGTCTGCCTGATTAAAGTGACTGATTTCTGCCTTGTGTCATTAAATGAATTGTATGTACAATTGTCCAGAAATGTATTGCCTGCCATGTCTTATTAGTATTCCTTAATGACAGCAGTGTTGACTGGTCTATGGTTTACTTTCAAAGAATATTCACTACCTTTAGAAAAAGTGACCATAAATAAGTGGCTCTTCAGTCTATAGAACGTCTTGGAGACCTGATATTTTACAGATGCTTGAGCTTTATTTTGGTAGTTCATGACAACAGCTCACCTTGATTCATAGCCCGCTAATAAGGAATCCCTTCTCATTCATTATCTCACATATATATGTTTCCATTCAGATTCCCATGGGGATTTCTTTTATGTCGTGTCATTGTTTATAAATGCTCATACTAGTCTGATAGAGTGTAGTTGTAGCCATGTCGGTCCCAGGATATTAGAGACAAGGTGGGTGAGGTAATATCTTTTATTGGACCAACTTCTGTCACTGAGAGAGACAAGCTTTCAAAGAGCTCTTCTTCAGGTCTGGGAAACACACTGTGTGGCACAGCTAAATACAAAGTGGAGCATAAGTAGTTAACCAATATTTCCAGGGACCATTCAAAGTGAAGTATCCTGCTAACACCCCTCAACAAACACTTTGTCCAAACCATGGGAAAAGCCATGGGTATGAGGATGGCTCCCCAATATGCCAACCTCCTCATGGGCCACTCACTTGCCAGCTAAATGCAAATATCACTATGCCAGAGATTATAAACCACTAAAGAGAAGGTTTATTCAGATTAACTGGGGTTACTCATTTGCCAATTGCATGCAGGTTGAGAGCCACCAAAATAGCCTTCTCCAACCCATCTGAATCCCCCGCTTCATCGAAAACTAAACATTATGCAGGAACATGGCAATTTTGGTGAAATTTTCATTTCTAAAAAAAATTGAAACAAAGCATTGGAAAATGTTGAAATGTCCTGGTTTGAAGTTGTTGGAATTGAAAAATTTGATTTTTTTTTTTTTGTTTACAAATGACTTTTTTGAAATTAAATGTATTACATTTTAGTTTTAAAAATGTAAACCGTCAAAAAAGTAATGAAATGTTCGGATTGACCCAGAACAAAGTTTTTGGGAACGTTTTGCTTAGTCCAAAAAAAATCAAAAAATTTTACTTTTCAGTAAAAAACTCAGTCCCAACTCAGGACAAAACAGAATTTCAAAATCTCAAAAAATTTTCAGAAATAAATTATATATATATATATATATATTTGTACAGGATCCCCTCCATATGTAGATCAAGAAGAAGACTGGGCCCTACAAAATTATTTTAAACTCCTTTAAAGTCTCTTCCCCCATTGCTACAGCCTTAAAACTATGTTCTTTAATTTGAACTTAAGGCTTCCAGTCTCTAGAAAAAGATTTTACTGATTTGCTGTACTCAGAAATTATTTTCATAAAGAATTTTATTGTACTAAAAAAGTGCACTCTAATCCTATTTATTTAGCCCAGAATAAATGAAGTGTAGTGAAAGAGAATCATAGCCACAAGGGGGCTGTCTTTAGTTGTTGTCTTAGTTTAAGTTGCTGTCTTTCAGAGCATAAGAAGAAATTGTGTTCAAACTGCACATAGAATTAAAATACCCCCCAGCCCGAGGGGATAAAAGTGTATGTAATCAGAGAACAGAGAGTCACAACATTTTGATTTTTTTTTTTGGCTCCGTCACTGACTTGTTCAGTAAGGCTGGACAATTCAGAGCACTTCTACTCATCTTAGGTTACTCATCTATAAAATGTATATAAAATATTTGCATCAGAGGAGTGCTGTAAAAATTAAAGATGCTCTTTAAAATACTAGGATTAAAAGTGTTATTTAAATGACAGGAATTCTGATTTACAGAACTCCTAGTACTGATCTAGGGCCAAAACCTGGGCTTCTTGCTCACAACTGTTCAGCCACAATAAAATTTTGTAGTGAAGACGAGCCCTAAAATTGAGTCGCTCAGGTGCTAAATATCTGTGTTAAGGACACTGATATTTGCTGAGTCATGTTGATAGATGGGTTCATTTAGGTCTAAAGAAAATAAAGAGTGTGACTGTCTCTCTTTGGCTGGAAGAACTTGAGATGGGATCTATAAAGGGATTTAGACTCCTATTAGTTGTCTAGAATATCACAGGAACAATACAAAGCCAAGTTAGGAACCTACGCTCCCTATACAATGAATGGTGAGAGAGAGGGAGGGTCTAAGAATGCAATTCACAGCAGCCAATATGCTAGGCAAGGAGCCGCCTAAGCTAGCCAATGGAAGATGCTGAGGAGAGGGGGGTGTGCACCGCGGATAAATAATGAAAGAATGGTTGGAGGGACTGGGACCTTCCACCTCCCAGATGGGTGCCCTAACCACTGGACTACACAGTCATTCTCTCTCTGGACCAATGACTGTTCCCCTGTGTATAGTAATTTAAATAGTCACTGGGCCATAGTGCACTGGCTTCAACAGGAGAGACTTATCCGCCATCCTCTAACACCCTTTTTGCCAACTTGCCATCCTTCTGCCCTGGGAGTTTTGAGTAATAGTCCATTTGGTGTAGTAGCAGGTGAATTCTGGCCATGAGGGCTAATGCACCTACTTATTTTCTCCTGCTGTGCTAGGTAGTTTATGATGTGGGTCTAGAAGATGAGCCATCATTTTTTAAAGTACCCTTTAAAAAATGCTTAAAGAACACCACTGCTATTTAGAATGGTGTTTCTCTAAAGAGCAGAGACTGTTTAATTACAATAAAATGTCAGTTCATCTTTGTCAGGCACTGATCCTNGTAATTTAAATAGTCACTGGGCCATAGTGCACTGGCTTCAACAGGAGAGACTTATCCGCCATCCTCTAACACCCTTTTTGCCAACTTGCCATCCTTCTGCCCTGGGAGTTTTGAGTAATAGTCCATTTGGTGTAGTAGCATGTGAATTCTGGCCATGAGGGCTAATGCACCTACTTATTTTCTCCTGCTGTGCTAGGTAGTTTATGATGTGGGTCTAGAAGATGAGCCATCATTTTTTAAAGTACCCTTTAAAAAATGCTTAAAGAACACCACTGCTATTTAGAATGGTGTTTCTCTAAAGAGCAGAGACTGTTTAATTACAATAAAATGTCAGTTCATCTTTGTCAGGCACTGATCCTGTAAGCTGCTTCTGTAAGCAGAATCCTGTGCCCATTCACAGCCCTAGAGAAGGCAAAGGTCCATGCATGCAGAGCTACTTGCAGGATCGGTGCAGTCAAATGTAAGCTCTTTGGGACAGGAACTGTACCTTCCCATATTTTTACAGGATCTAGCATACAGAAGTGTTACCTGGCTATAAATGATAGTGACAAACCACAGAACACCCAGTTACAACTAAAGTGAACCAAATTCAGTCTAATCACTTAAGTGAAAGTCTCCATAACCCATTACCAGCTCTCTGAGCTGACCAGTGTCAACACCACCATTGATTTTTTCCCTGTTATTTTAACACTGTTCTATTTGATGCAGAAAATATTAAAACTATCCTTCCTGTACAGCTCATAACTGTTACATTGTCAACTCAGGTTATCAGCTAATGACTCCAGCCCTTTGCTTCTCATTCACTGTTGACTAGGAGCTGTTAACAAGGAAGTCAACAGTTTCCAGCACTGAAATTACTGTTGAACTATTTGTTTGGCGCATTTATGGCTCTCTTGATTTATAAGATGCAGGCAACAAATCTAACATCCAAGTTCAACAATGACAATCCTCAAAAACAGTGGACTGAGAAGTAATCCATTGTTCACCCTAGAAATGAAAGGCTTCCCTACGGAAAGAAGTGAACAAAGTAGCTTCCTGTTAACAGTTATTCTGAAAATGTGATGTCCCTTATGGCCACTAGATAGCAGAGCAAGAGCAGAGCAAGTTTGCTTGGACTCAGATTTAGTGATAATGTTGATTGATTTTTGAATGTTTCGATTTTGTAATAATTTGATTTTATTCATAAGGTACATTTTATATAGCCGCTAACAAAAAGGGCTTTGAGTTTATTACTTTATGCATAAGTTAGAGCAACTTTTGTCCAATTTGACAGTGAAAGAAACAGTATGAACTGAGAAGGGAACTTGAGATGAGTTGTCCAGCAGCCAGTTACAATCACCAGCTACGTAGTCTTTATTTGAAGACGGTGGTGTGAAGAAGTCAGGATTCAGAGCCAAGAACTAATGCAGGATTGAGGAAGGATTGGACTCTGGGGAACTCATTCACTGGTGCTCTACACCTTGAGTAAATCATTCACATCAATATAAAGTGAGTGTAAAATATTACCATTTTGATTTGATTATTTTCTTACCCACTTTCACCATGCAATAATGCTGAGTGAATAATTGATTTTTCAGTTGAGGGGCTGAATTGAAAAATAATAAAAAGATTCCTTTAGAACAAAACTGACGTTTTTCTTCCTGAAATGAAAATCTGGAAGCAAAAGTTTAGGATTAAACCCCCCAAAAAACCAAAAGAACGATAAGTGAAACCTTTTTTTTCCAGTTTTGTTTTCAGGCATTTCAATTTTTTTATTTTACACTAAATATAGCTATATTTCAAAACAAAGTCAAAACATTTAATATAGAGTTGTCAAAATGAATTGGTTTGACTTTTTCTCTCTCTTTCTTTCTTTCTTTGGCCCAAACTATTGCCCAAATTTGACCCAAATTTTGGAACAGTTTCAGTACTCTNCTGTCCAGCAGCCAGTTAGAATCACCAGCTACGTAGTCTTTATTTGAAGACGGTGGTGTGAAGAAGTCAGGATTCAGAGCCAAGAACTAATGCAGGATTGAGGAAGGATTGGACTCTGGGGAACTCATTCACTGGTGCTCTACACCTTGAGTAAATCATTCACATCAATATAAAGTGAGTGTAAAATATTACCATTTTGATTTGATTATTTTCTTACCCACTTTCACCATGCAATAATGCTGAGTGAATAATTGATTTTTCAGTTGAGGGGCTGAATTGAAAAGTAATAAAAAGATTCCTTTAGAACAAAACTGACGTTTTTCTTCCTGAAATGAAAATCTGGAAGCAAAAGTTTAGGATTAAACCCCCCAAAAAACCAAAAGAACGATAAGTGAAACATTTTTTTTCCAGTTTTGTTTTCAGGCATTTCAATTTTTTTATTTTACACTAAATATAGCTATATTTCAAAACAAAGTCAAAACATTTAATATAGAGTTGTCAAAATGAATTGGTTTGACTTTTTCCTCTCTCTTTTTCTTTGGCCCAAACTATTGCCCAAATTTGACCCAAATTTTGGAACAGTTTCAGTACTCTGAAAAATGCATTTTTCAATGAATTTACAATTTGTTAAAAAAAAAATCCCAGTTTTACCATTCTAAGTAAACTACTACACAAAATGCAAAACAGCAGGGAATCCTGCCCTACGAGTGCAAGATTCGGAAACGCGGAAGAGTCTAGACAAGGACTTAAAAATTTCTTCAGGTCACTTTGAAGTCTCATGAAATTAGTAGTGAGAACAATACGGGCTGTCTTGGATCTTACTTTAGTTTCAGGGAATTAAAAGTTTATCCCTTTTCCTGAGGCTCAAATTGTTAGAACTGAGAGTCAACCAGGAGAGAAGATATTTGCAAAAACCTCATGTATTCAGAAGCAAAATACACCTTTATTTGAAACTAAACTTCAACTAATTATTGAGAGAGCTTAAAGTAAAAAAAATTATGAAGTTTAAGATACCACATAACTTTTGGATGTCAGCTTCTATTAAGAAGATACTTGTGTACTACCAGAAAATCCTAAACCTACAATAAATCAGTTATATTCTTCCTGGTATTTTCATTCTACCTCTAAATAGCAAAGATGTGCCAAATAGGATAATCTGTGATGGTGATCTTAACAGATAACGATTTTAGGCTATTTTTCCCCACAGTATTACTTTGGCATTAAGTAGCTTACAAAGAGGATTCATTATCAACCACTTGATTACTTTGCAGCTGTTTTAGATTTAGTTCTATTCTAGCACTGATGTTCCTCAAACTAACTGTTTAAGTCTTTGTAATTGCTAAACTATATTTGTAGCAAGCATATGCTAATTACTCTGCTTTTAATAAGTGTGTACTTCAGATAAGGTAATGCTTGGTTATATGGAATGAGATTCTGAAAAATACCTCATTTCAATTAAAGGACTGATGTATCCTTTATGTAAATTAACTATTCCAATACTATAAGAGGGTTACTTCAAATCCTATACCATTTTCATAAAAAGTATTTTATACCAGAAAAATTCAATACAGCAATCTTCCAATTAAGCACTTGCTTATATTTAAGACCGAGTAGTCCAATAACTTCAGATGCTTGAAAGGTAAGCACATGCTTAAGTGCTTCATGGGATCAAAGTCAAAAGGCTCAGCACCTTGAAAAATCAAGCCCATAAGCCATTGTTTTACTGACTAGGCTATTAACTATGTAACAACCTTATTGCCCAGTTTCTGCAAAAACGGCAACTTTCAATTTTAGGATGTAACTTTCTAGCATAAATTATCATTTTTCTGCACAAAATGTTGAGAGGGGACAGGTATCCATATCACAAAACTCACTACCACAATTGGCACCTATTTTGGTAGCTTCAGTAGAGGAGAAGACGACAAAAATACTCACCGTAAGAGGTGATCTCTGCATTTTTAAAGTTGAGCTATACTAGGGTGGTGACAAATTAGCATAAATTGCCACAGATAGTGATGTACCTGTTTTGTGAATACAAGTCTTCATCACTCTCTAGCACTGTTAATATGATATCTTTCACCAGCACTGAATCTACTTTAATAAAAAAGGTGCTGGTGCATGACTGTACAGAGCAGGTCTCCATCCAGCAGCACCTTAAGAGGTTATTTTCAAAGGGATGAAATTTTTCCTGATGCACAGGACTAAAGCCACCAATATAGCAGAACCACTGTTCAGCAGCACAGGAACACCGCACAACAGCTCAACACTGCAGAACTGGGCTCTGAAGAAGTAGGCCATCAAAAACAAGTTGGGATAGGCTAGGGAAGGCATGGCCACTGGATCAGCCATTACACATACCCAATGGCCATAAGTCAACACAGACTGGTACACAGGTGTCATGGCAACCATTCCCTCTCCACAAACCGCAACACTCATGCCATCAGAGTGGGTAGGCTGAATTACACATCCTGGGGTGTAACCAATATTTAACGTCTATATCTGTAGAGCCCTGCAAATCCACAGATACAGCTATCTGTGGACCATTTATGCAGATCAGATGCAGATATAAATTTTGTATCTAGAGCCCTGAAAACTGCAGATATCTGTTTTATATCCCCGGACTATTTTTGCAGATCTTGGATTGGACGCGGATACAAATTTTGTATCCACACAGGGCTCTATATATTTAAGCTATAATTCTAGCAACGGGCCAGAGACATTTAGCCTCACAGTAGCTTAGGAGCATTTGTACATGTTGAATTCATTAATATTAACCCGTTAAACTGATTCAAGATGCCTATGAAGGGGGACTGCACCAATTTTAAGGAAACAGATTTAGCTGAGTCAGTGCAATTTCTGTGTATAGACTGGGCCTGTAGTACTAAAAAGAAGTATGCGAGGGCAAAAAAAATGCACCTGAACATTCTCTTAGCTGGTTTGTGTATAACCCTTGAGGCCTTTATATTTGCATATTTCAAAAATAGCCAAATGGATGTCTTCTGATCTTGCCCCAGAAGTTCATCTTTGAGCTAAGAATAGGGTTGGTAAGTTTTTCAGATAGTTAGAAACCTGAAAAAGAATGTATGACGAGAGAACACTTAATCAGTGTCATAGCTGCAATGCAAATATTTTATGGCAGGAGTTTACCATAAAACCCAATTTAATAATAGCAGCATTAATCTTAAATACCAGATTCTTTCCATTCAGTAACAAAAGGACCAAATTCTGAAGCCCTTAGAGGGCAAAACTGCTGTCTGAGCCAGTGAGTGTCTTGATTGATTAAAGGGACACAATTTGGCTCAAAGATTGTGCAGTACACTCCCATAAAGCTTGGGGCAGATATTTGGACAGTTAACGCATGTAATCACATATCTAATTTGCAAATGTGGTAATTACACATTCACACCCAAATCATGTGTATTTGTGTGCAGTTATCTAATTTGCAAAAACTAGCCCCTCTTAAACAGTATTTAAAACTCACAATGATTCTTTAGTGCAATAATCATTCAGCATTGAAACTGCAAAACAGTTCAGCAGTGAGACTGCCAGCTAAACCTGCTTTAATTAGCAACTAATTGCTGTCAATGCTGTTACACTTCCATAGGCAGTGTGCAATACACCCTTGACATTTTTTCCTCACAAGTTTCAACTTAACTACTTAGGTCTGCCAATATGAATTTACCTAATAAATCACCATGAACAATTAATTTAGGTAACAGTTTGTTCTTTAGATGTTTTTGCCTCTGGAAAAGTAAAAATAGAGGTAATTCATGAGAAGTGAATTGAAGTTTCTCATCAACAGAACAGTGGAATTACAAAGATAAAAGGTAGAGTATATTCCCTCACCCCAAAAAAGAAATCTGAAATATTTCAAATTCTAAATTTGCAGAGGATTCCCAGATTGTCCCTCCAGCCCCCCAAAATGTAACTCACCAGTATATATTAGGGTAGAAAGGTAAGGGATGGAAAACTGAAAAACACAAGTGAAGCCAGGGAGTTTCAGAAAGTAGTCCAATCTGCAGATATGGTAGTTGTGTTCTTCCAAGTGACTGAAAAGTGGAGATTATTTAATTCTTCCACTGGCCTTAAAATGGCTCCTGCTCGAAGATTTACCATTAGACTTCCAGTAAAATGGACATGACACTGCTTATTATATACTTTGTTTGAAATGACACTTTCTTCCCCGCTCAGCTTGTCTACCATTCTAGTTTTTTTTGTTTTGTGCCATTCTAGACACTTTACATTCCTGGGGATAGAAAGTCTCTCTTTTTCTGTTTTAGGTCCAGGCACACTAGGACAGTGACTCAGTCAATAAGTTTCTCTCTAGCTTTGTTACCTGTTTGGCTACTAGTGTGGACTATTCCACACTCCATAAGTACAGGAAGTATGGTAGATATCTGGAGACACATTATGGGCAGTGGGTACAGTTTGCAAAGGGAGGTTGTGCACTACTCTAGAATTGTCAGCTTCTGGCATGTTCTAAACATGAACAAATCAACAGCTGGAAAGGTTTTTATTTTCCCATCCAGGGAGCTAGCTTGACACTTGAACTAACGGGGTATCTGATAGCAGTAGTAGGCTGTTATTCGCTATGTGAACCAGCACTAGAGTGATAATAGGACTCTTTCCCAGTGGGCTTCAGTAGAGCTGGGTGAAACTCAATTTTTTTGGGGAAATTGACATTTCAAAATTTGTTTTCATTCCAATCACAACAAACAAATTCCAATTAGAAATTTCCTGAGAAATGGAAGGTCTGAAAATTTCATTTAAAAAATTCAAATTTAGGAAGTTTTGAATTTGTTTTAGAACAAAACCTTGTGAAATCACTGTCAAAATGTCAAGCTATTTCATTATAACACAAATAAAGGACACTGATTTATAAAATAAGATGTTTCAATCAGTATAAGTAGAAGCTGCTCGATTTTTTTTTTAATTTCCTAAAATTTCATTCCAAAATAAAATTAAAGCTAAAAACTAAAAAAAAAAAAAAAATCATTCTGAAAGTTTGGGACTTTTCATCAGAATTGATACAATTTCATGAAAAATTTCATTTTTGTCAAAACATTTTTTCCGATAACCGTTTTAATGAATTTTTCTCACCATCTCTAGATTTCACCATCTCTAGATTTCTAGATGGTATCAGAGGAATAGCAAGACTCCAAGATGTTGGGTTCCATTCTAGGCTCTGGAAGGAAGTGTTCTCTAGTAAGCACAGACTTCTGCAATTACCCCCTACAAGCCTGACCTCTTCTCCCCTTGAACCTGTCCCAAGTCTGTCTCTACTCCACTACTGACTCATTGTCCTGATCTCCACTCCTCAGACTTCTGACCCCAGTCTACTTGCCCAGCCTGGTCCAGTTCACTCACTTCCCAACCTCTCTCTCTCTCCTTCTTCCTGCCCAAGTTCTCCATCCCCACTGGCTCCCAAACATTCTGTGACTTCCCCTACCCTACTCCTTGTCTCAGTTTCTTTGTCTAGCAACTCCCAGTTCTCCCCCGGCACCTCTTTTCAGATTTTTTCAGCCCCAGCTATAATTCTGCATTATTTTAAATTCAATAACTTAAACTGCACAAGTAAGGGGACTTTCATAAGGATGTTTAAGTACAGAGCATTTTCAAATACAACTTGATATAAGCAGTGATTTTTTTTAGTTGATCTAGATTTGATGTTTCTGTGCAGTTCCATAAAACACTTAAGAGTTCTCACATTTAGAAATTCCTTAGCTACAACATAGGCTATGTCTACACTACCGTGGTAAATCAACCTATGCTACGCAACTCCAGCTACGTGAATAATGTAGCTGAAGTCGAAATACCTTAGGTCGAGTTACCGCAGGGTCTAAACCGTGGGGGGTAAATGGGAGAAACTCTCCCGTCGACTTACCTTACTCTTCTCGTCGGGGGTAGAGTACAGGGTCGACTGGAGAGCGATCTGCTGTCAATTTGGCGGGTCTTCACTAGACCCCCTAAATCGACCGCCGGTGGATCGATCTCAGAGCATCTATCCCGGCTGTAGTGTAGATGTAGCCATAGAGAAGGACACTTAATCTGGGAGGAGCTTCATTTACACCAAAGCAGTGGCATTATAATGAATGGAGTTGCATCATTACAACAAGCAATTTACAGTTGCCTGGGCAACTTAACTCTTCTCCTTTGTGCTTCCATTTTGTGCAGTGAATGAGGCAAGGGTCACGTAGAAAGTATATGATCACATTATTAAGGATGCTCAGGAAACTGTAAATCTGACATTTCCTAAACTTTGAGTGCTTGACTTTGCAACCTAAATAATGTTCATTTGATTGTTTTGGGCATGTAATTTTAGGGTTTGTTTGGTTTTTTTAAGAAAGAAAAAAAAAAGGTAAAAAACCAAGTTCTATTAGATAGAACAGTAACAACCTCCCATACCATGTAACAGCAGGGTTTGAACCCTAAACCTTCAACACTGCAGTACACACTTGTACCAAGTGAACTATAAGACTTCATTAGCTGGCAGCTCAAAAGTGGTCATTAGTGCCATATGCCATTGGGGGGAGGTGGGGGTAAGCTCCCCGTGCCCACTACTGTAGTTGCTCAGTCAAATCCCAGGTATTCTCAGTGAAGCATAGGCCCAGCTCTTTAGAAAGCTTCTGTTAGTTATTTTGATATGCTGCCAACATTTTCCTGAGCAGCACATGTGAGAAAAGGGAAATAATTATTTTCAATAGTTTATCAACTCAGCCAAACCTGAATAACATTTCACAGAACGAACGGAAAGGACTTTGTCCCTTCCAAGTTTCAAAGAACTGCCACAAACAAGAAAGGTGTTAAAGCTTCTAAGAAAAAAAGTCACAGGCGGCTTTTATAACTGAAAAAGTGTTAGGCAATCTAAATTTAGGGGTTGCTACCTGTTTGCAGGTAATCTGCAGAACATTAAAACTGACAGAAATTCAGTTATTGAAGGCATCTCTAACAATACTTTCAGCACATTCAGTTGTACAGAACATAAATCCATTTAATCTTGAAGTTATCACGTAATGACACTACATATCAGTGATCACAAAAAACAAGAACAGTTTGGGACCTTTCTACATAAACTACAACTTCAATACAATTTAATACTGTTGAAGTGCTGCACTGTGATCAATCTGAGCTTTGCCCTACAGTGCTCTTAGGCCCTGATCCTACATCACTGCAGTCACTGGAAGTCCTTCCATTGACTTCAATGGCTACAGGACCAGGCCCTTGGTCACCTGAACAAACTTTACTAACAAACTTCTTATTGGAAACAAGAGCGTTGTGGAGTTCAAATGGCATTTCTGAGAGCATGCAGATTACTGAAAAATGTTTAAAAAGCCAGGTTCAGACAATCTTCTATATACACAAAAGTCCATCTGTCGCAGACAGGCAACTGTAACTCAGATTCATGAGCTTGCCCTAGTTTCTGGTAGTGTCCTGCACACTTCTAATAATTAAAAAATAAACATAAAAAAATAGTCGCCACAATGGTTTTACATCACTCCAACTTGTACCAGGATGCAATCTTTTCTTGCTACTTCCAGTATTGTTCTTTTCACTGTTGCTTTTCAAATGCAAAAACCAAGTAAATACCTATGAAAGAAGAGAATATTTAAAATTTGCATTACTTCCTGCTCTCCAAAGGTTTCAAACATAAAGACAGACATTTCCCTCTCTCCTAAGCTGTTGCAGAACAATTTCTATTTATTAAAAGAAACTGCAACAATGGCTACCCCATCAGTTACCATTTCTTATTACAGCAAATTTTAAAAAGCGACTTCTAGTATTGCACCTGCAACTTTTGTATGCAAAAACCAACGTCTCCATTCAAACATGTTTTTGTATTTAAGAGGCTGGGTTGGATTTCTTCTGAAAGCGTAACTACAAATCTAAGATACAAAATATGAATCTAAAATTAAATGCAAAGTAATTATCAATAAGTATTTTAAATGCAGTTAGTAACACACTATTATCAGCTTAATGCAGGGGTGGGCAAACATTTTGGCCCGAGGGCCACATCTGGGTATAGAAATTATATTATGGGCCATGAATGCTCACGAAATTGGGGTTGGGGTGCGGGAGGGGGTGAGGGCTCTGGCTAGAAGTGCAGACTCGGGTGGGGCCTGAAATGAGGAGTTCAGGGTGCAGGAGGGGACTTTGGGGTGGGGCAGAGGCTCCAGCTGGGGGTGCAGGCTCTGGGGTGGGACTGGGGATGAGGGGTTTGGGGTGTAGGAGGGTCCTCCGGGCTGGGACCGAGGGGTTCGGCGGGTGGGAGGGGGATCAGGGTTAGGGCTGGGGCGTGGCTCCGGGGTGCAAGCTCTGGGCGGCGCTTACCTCAAGCAGCGCCTGGAAGCAGCAGCATATTCCCCCTTCAGCTCCTACGCGGAGGTGAAGCCAGGCAGCTCTGCTGCGCGCTGCGCCGACCACAGGCACTACCCCTGCAGCTCCCATTGGCCACGGTTTCTGGCCAATGGGAGCTGCGGGGGCAGCACTTGGGGCAGGGGCAGCATGCAGAACAGAGCTCCCTGGCTGCCCCTACGCATAGGAGCTGGAGGAGAGACATACCTGACCCTGCTCCCCAGCTGGAGCATGGCAAGCTCCAGACCCCGCTCCCCAACGGGAGTTCGAGGGCCGGATTAAAACAGTTGGCGAGCTGGATCCAGCCCACGGGCCCTAGTTTGCTCAGCCTTGGCTTAATGCAACATTAATTGCAGTTAAACATTCACATTTCATTACCAGAGTGCTTGACATGCCACCTTAACTCTGCTCCCTTTTATGTACGAGGGACAGTCTTCAAATTCACGATCACAATTTCTTAGATTTATAGGTGCACATAGGGTAATACGCAACCCTAAATGTAAAGACTTATTTCTATATAGTGGGGCAGAATTAAGGTTGTGCGTTCAACTCTGTACAATTAAAAATAAGGAAATCTGACTAAAATCCAAAAGATAAGAAAAGTTGAAGTTTGCTAATTTTAAAAAAGCAAGATCTGAAAACATACTGCTGAGTAGGAGTTTACAGCTACTAGCTAGCATTTTGTCAACTGCAAGATGTACCTTCAGCGCAGTCTCGGCTAGAGTGACACTCCTCAGAAATACTTAATTTAGTATGTAATCAAAGAAAGATATATGGGACAGTGAAATCTGTGGAGACCCATATGTTTTATAGTAACAGAGACGTTCATTTATTGTGTCAGAAAGTGCTGCAAGACCAATTTCTTATGAGAACAAACAGAATCCAATTTGACAGTTATTATGGGCTTCCAGCTGGCATCAAATATATTTGTTTATGATAAGATAAGTCATTGCTAGAAGGTTGCTCAATCTACACAGTAAGCCTGAATGCCTTTTCCAGCAGTGAAACAAAATGTTATTCTTTTTAATTTGATCAAGCTATGACTACATCCTACTCCTTATATGCACTATTCCTCAATCTCTCTCTAATGGAAAGAGAAACAATTACTTTACAAAAATGTGAAAACCCACATTTATGAGATTATAATAGTTGCTGAAAAGAAGAAAGAAGTCTTGTAGTTATAAGAGTTTTCCATGTTTTCCCTTTACAATTGGACTGATGTATGTTTATCTAAAATGAGACAGTCATAATAAGAGAACATCAGTTTGGTTTGTACAACCAAAGCACTAAAGGGGAGTAAAGAATTATTTGAAGAAAATTAAGTCACCTGCTCCATATGAGAAAAACTGTGACCCAAGACTGTATGAAAACTCACGTGATAAATAAGGCCTTTTATTTTATTTTATTTTTTTAAACACTTCTGAGGATGCCAACACATACCAAACTCTGGAAGAACATTAACCTGATAGCATATGGCTTTTTGTCTGCCATAAGTTATATGAAAACTGTTTCTCGGAAGGAAATATTTTTTCTAATCAACTTATTTTCTTCTTTGGAAAGAATTTTAGAAGAAAAAAAAAATCTTTAAAATTTTGTGATTTAGAAAATTTTCTATGACCTCTCTCTAAAAACATTCAGAACGTATGTAACAATGTTGTATTATTTAAAAAAGCCTACACATCATCAGATTGTATCCTCAATCACCCTCAGACTTCTTATTTATTCCTAACCTGCTTATGTCTGTAGTATACTGACTCCGGAGAAAAGCAATANTTGCTAATTTTAAAAAGGCAAGATCTGAAAACATACTGCTGAGTAGGAGTTTACAGCTACTAGCTAGCATTTTGTCAACTGCAAGATGTACCTTCAGCGCAGTCTCGGCTAGAGTGACACTCCTCAGAAATACTTAATTTAGTATGTAATCAAAGAAAGATATATGGGACAGTGAAATCTGTGGAGACCCATATGTTTTATAGTAACAGAGACGTTCATTTATTGTGTCAGAAAGTGCTGCAAGACCAATTTCTTATGAGAACAAACAGAATCCAATTTGACAGTTATTATGGGCTTCCAGCTGGCATCAAATATATTTGTTTATGATAAGATAAGTCATTGCTAGAAGGTTGCTCAATCTACACAGTAAGCCTGAATGCCTTTTCCAGCAGTGAAACAAAATGTTATTCTTTTTAATTTGATCAAGCTATGACTACATCCTACTCCTTATATGCACTATTCCTCAATCTCTCTCTAATGGAAAGAGAAACAATTACTTTACAAAAATGTGAAAACCCACATTTATGAGATTATAATAGTTGCTGAAAAGAAGAAAGAAGTCTTGTAGTTATAAGAGTTTTCCATGTTTTCCCTTTACAATTGGACTGATGTATGTTTATCTAAAATGAGACAGTCATAATAAGAGAACATCAGTTTGGTTTGTACAACCAAAGCACTAAAGGGGAGTAAAGAATTATTTGAAGAAAATTAAGTCACCTGCTCCATATGAGAAAAACTGTGACCCAAGACTGTATGAAAACTCACGTGATAAATAAGGCCTTTTATTTTATTTTATTTTTTTAAACACTTCTGAGGATGCCAACACATACCAAACTCTGGAAGAACATTAACCTGATAGCATATGGCTTTTTGTCTGCCATAAGTTATATGAAAACTGTTTCTCGGAAGGAAATATTTTTTCTAATCAACTTATTTTCTTCTTTGGAAAGAATTTTAGAAGAAAAAAAAAATCTTTAAAATTTTGTGATTTAGAAAATTTTCTATGACCTCTCTCTAAAAACATTCAGAACGTATGTAACAATGTTGTATTATTTAAAAAAGCCTACACATCATCAGATTGTATCCTCAATCACCCTCAGACTTCTTATTTATTCCTAACCTGCTTATGTCTGTAGTATACTGACTCCGGAGAAAAGCAATACGCAGTATCAACAGCCCTCAAGAAAATAATCGGGTTTGCTTGATAATTGCTTGCTAATTTTTACTTGGTTCTTTAATTCACCTCAAAAGGTGAAACTTCTATTTTATTAAAATTTTACTGCACAATCAGAAAAAAAGCCTGTGCTAAGCTGAGGTACAAGGTGCCAAAACACTTAAGACCAAAACTATCAGCCTTCAGAGTTTCCATTCCATCTTTGCTACATAAAAAGCCTTCTCCCAAACTATGCATTTATTCCTCAAAGTTTTGAGCATTGTAAACTGCTTCTGTTAAGTATATTTAAATTGAAACCCAGTTATAGGGAACTAAATCCATATTTAAGCACCTAAATTAAAAGGAATCTGATTTTCAAAGCTATCGAACACAAACAAAAATGGGTATCTTTTATTTAGTGCTTAACCGTAGGTCACCAAGTTTGAAAGTATCTGTTTAATTGTTACACTCATGCACAATGTCCAAGGCAGTCATGTTATTTATTAAACAGTTTTGGTAAGCAATAGTATTCAAACTTTGCAAACTGTACTTACTTGTTGCTTCCCATTCAGATTTGCTCAAGGTTCCCTTTAAAGAAATTGACAATAACGCACATATCACAAATGGAGTATGATGAAATATAAATCAAACATTCCCCTAAATCATGAATATTTTAAACAGTTAGTAACAAAAATACTTGTCTAAGAAACCAAGCAGCTTTTTCTTTACATAGGTCATAAATTAAATTAATCTATCAACTACTAATAGGGAAATTTCTTTTTCAATCATCTGCAGGTTTGAGATAATAGTTTAGCTAACTCTTTTATTCAATTTTCCCCCTTGATATATGGTTTTATGTTGCACTATCACTACATTTCGACTATAAAGATCAGACCTTTTATTTAAATATATCAATGAGTGGATAAACAAGTGCTTGAAAAATAATCTCAATTTAAAGGGAAGAATGTTTCAACCTATGACTTACATTCTACATGGATATGCTACCCTTTAGCGTGAAGGACAATTAAACATCAGGTCTCTTGTGGAAGAGAGCGGGTATTGGTCATTCTAAGCTATAGTTGTTTCTTTGAAGAACATAGTAAGTTTTCCATTTAATTTTAACACTGATTTTTATAAAATTGCATATGTCATTAAATAAATTATCTACTAAGGCCCTGATTTTCTGAACACTTATGTATGTACTTTATACAGATGAAGAATTCCATTGACTTCAATGGAACTGAAGTTAAGCAGATGCTTAAGTGTTTGCAAGACTAGACCCTACGTTTCACTGAGCACATTTTGCTTCTGACAAGATTCTATCACTTAGATAAACAAACAAACAAACAAATAAAAACCACTTACCAGAGGTAACTTTGGTTTGCCATCTTTCATAAGCTTTTCTGCATGCTCATAATCATCAGGTTTATCAGAGACAAGTTTGGAATTATCATTTGCAGGATATGGCTGAAGAAAAGACATAAGTTACTACATAATGGCTAGATTAAAAAAAAAAAAACAAAAACATGTGAACCAAAAAAGGTGTCTCCTACATAAGAGTATGCCTACACTGCAATTGAAAATAGGCTTGTGCCAGCTGACTTGGGCTTACAGGGCTCAGGTTAAGGGGCTGTTAAATTCCAGTGTAGACATTCAGGCTCAGGCTGGAGCCCAGACTCCAGCCCAAACATCTACACCACAATTAAACAGCCCCTTAGCCTGAGTCCCACAAGCCCAAGTCAGCTGGAACAGGCCAGCCATGGGTTTTCAATTACACTGTAGATATATTCTAAAAGAGGCCTTAAAGGGAGCTCAATACCTATGAAAAAGTCAATCTGCAGTTATTTCAATGGCTACCATTAGATATCCAAGTCTGAAAATTTAGTCTCATTATTTGCTTTCTGGAAAAAAAAAATTAAACCAATTTTTATGCTCAAGCAGATTTATACGAAATCCTATTGAATTACTTCAAACAGTGAACCAGAATTGACTAGTACTTACTGCAGAGAAGTGATAGATATGTATCTCTATCTATAGAGCTTATCGATCACATTCACTATTGTAAGACTGTCCCATCACTGTTCTGTAACAGGGTAAAACCGGTAAGATTGAAGTGGCTGCTGAATTGTTTGCTCCAAGAACTGGAAATGAAGTCCTATGCAATTCTGAAGTTATAAAAATAGATGAATGTTCAAAACATCAAAAATGAGACATGACATAGCTATCATTTTAAACAAAGTTACCTATTGGATTTTTAAAATGGATTTAGTACTTGTGAAAGATTCTAGATACTGGAAAGTGATTTTTACTTATTCACAGTTCAGCTGTAGGACAGGTACCAGTACAAGTTCCTGCACACTGCCAGGACAACTCACCATAGTCCTGTTCTGAAGGGAAAGCTTCTAGATCAGGACATGAATTACCTATAGAGACCCAATGCTAGAAAAGGTATATCTCAGTACAAAATTATGTCAACCTATGGTATGTCGACACACAGCCACCGCAGTAATTAAATCACTTTTGCATGTCCACACTACACTCCTTGTGTTGGCGATGCATGGCCTCACCAGTATAGCACTTGCACCGATTTACTGTTAGTCTGGGGCATTGTGGGACGACAACAATAGACGTAAGCAACGCAGTGTCTACACTGACACTGCGTCAACCTAACTACATCGACCTAAGCGCTATGCCGCTTGCGAAGGTGGAGTTAAGTCAGCATGGCGGGCAAGTTACATCGGCAAGAGTGACATTTTAGTGTAGCTGTTTATAGAGTTATGTTGATGTAAGCTGCCTTACGTTGACCTAATTCTGTAGTGTAGACCAGGGCTTTGTCTAGTATACTATCACGGCTATCAACTTGGATGGGCATCAGTCATCATGTTTAAAAAAAAAAAAAAAAAAAGAGTCTACGAACACATGACAAACTACTATCATTTCACACAAGCCATCACAAAAATTTATATTGCATCTATAACATGTTATAATTTATATAGTATTTACATCTCCAATGTTTGTCCTTTCTTGATGCTGCCATTGCAAAAACCTTGCTTCTGACCTCAAGCATTGTAGCATCCTTTTCACCTCGATAGTTAATCTAAAATACTGTGGCAAAACCATATTCTTCTCTCTGATCTGATCCCTTTCCCCCTCCTTGAATCCTTTCATTAGCTTCCTTGCAAAATGAACCTACCATCCTTGTCTTCAGTTTTCAACACATCTTTGTCCCTGTTTATACATCTTTAATCTGGTTTCCTCTTATTCTCAACTCTTGCTCTTCATTCTGCTCACTCTAAGCTTTCTGCTCTTCCGGTATAAGCAAATTCTCTCCAACAGATTATGGCTAGGTCTTCACTAACCAAAAAAAGGTGTGCTTTTATCATGGTGTAACTAATGCTGGTTAGCTATTCTGCTGTACAAACATAGTGGAGACAAGGCCCTTTAGTTTTACTGCAATGTAAACTAGGCAAGATCAACCACAGTCAGGAGTGTGTGTGTGTGTGTATAGTGCTAACCTCTCCCGGTTTGGAAAACTGCCTGAAGCTGCAGAAGAGACACACACACAGTACCTGTTCCTTGGGGGAACCAAGTGTAAGTGAGACATTGAGGGTAAAAGATTACTGCCGGACATAGATATAAGACTAGTTATGGATTTACATTTAAAAGTATAATTGTCCTGTATATACAAAGTATTTATTTTTGTATACATAATTCAATTCTTGCTCGGTTTTCTAATAAACAGGTTTCTTGCACATAAAAAAGGTAATTCTATGACAGGCAACAGCAAGTCCTTCTATTCCATTTCTCTCTCTTGTTTATAATGGAGGCATTGGACCACTCTTTACAATGAACAGTTATTTATATAGCACCAGATATTACAAATACAAATACACACACACACACACACACACCCCTATATAAAACGATAAGCAAATACAATACAAAGCACAAATGTGTAGAACCTGTTAAATGGAAATTACAAGTATAACATGCACAGTTGCCTAGTAACCTAATATGAAAACTTGTCCTCAACAGAAAATACTTGAAACTCGTTAGCTACAAAATTTAGAAGATTAACTGCTTTCAGCAGCATGCCATAGGAACTATTTGGCTCCTACAATGCCAGCACTTGACTACTAGTCATAATTTGTTGCCCAAAGCTATTGCTAAACTAGATGAACCCCAGCAAGATGCAACACACTATTTAAATGAAAGAATTAGGTTTTTTTAAATCAGCATTTTTATATTTACCTCTAAAGCCTGCATTCTCTTTAACAGCATTTTATTTTCCTCATCCTTAATCTTTTCTTCGTAGAATTCCCGAAATGTCATTTTGTAGACTAGTTTCATGCCATATTTTTTTGCCATTCTGTGAAAATAGTATGCTTAAGTGAGCCACAAAATTACTGTAGAGATATTTTTAAAGCAACAAAAGCCTGAGTTTATCATAGTTGATAGTTTTGAACCACAGGGACATCATATGGTCTTCAGTAGGACTGCAACCTCTAAGTTTATATATTTATGGCTTTTATCAGAAAGTCTGGAAAAGTCCACATTGCCATCAAATATCCATTTTCAAGGAGTTATAATGTCATCAAAAATTCTCTGCTCTAAGCCTAGGTATAAATATTTCTGACTTGGACAGAGCAATTTCTCTTTCCCTGAAACACAAAAGTTTTGATGAAAACTCAATCTGAATTTGGAGTCAAACTTTTTTTTTTGGCATTATGCCACTGCATCAAGATCAGCTACTATGACCCCTTGAACCGATGAAGAGTTCTATCAACTTAAATGGGATTCTGCACAGGTCTATACTAACAGAACCTAATACTGGAGCTGGGCCTATAGGTATCAGGAGCCTTTTCCCTAATTATTATTATTGTTTATTTGTATTACCATAATGCCTAGGAGCCCTAATTATGGACCAGGACTCCATTGTACTACGCTCAGAACAGAGAGACTAAAAAGAGTCCCTTCCCCAATCAAAGTATAAGACAAGAAACAACATATAGATATAGACAGGGAATACAAGGAAACAATGAGACAATATTAGTCACCATGATAGGCACTAGTATTAGCATACCAGCAGTCTAACTGTTGTCAAGTTTGAGGCATCACTACAAAGGCGAGACCTTTAAGAAGGGATTTTAAGGATAACGAGGTAGCTTTGTGGGTGTTTACATGGATCTCCTCCCAAGAATGAAGGCGTTCATTTAAGAAATTAACAAGTGGGCAATGAAGGCTGGCATTACTGGCCAATCAGCAGGAGCTGACATTTCAATAGTAAATGACAGATGACTGGTAGGGTGGGGATGGGCCTTGAAAGCGAACACAAACATCTAATGTTTGATGTGAGAAAGGGAAGCCAGTGAAGTGATGCAAAGAGAGAAGTTACGTGGTCAAGGCAGTGGGCTAGAATAATATTCTTTGCAACAGCATTCTAAATGGATATGAGTGGGCAAGACTGCATTTGTCAAGGCTAGAAAAAAGAATGTTGCAGTAATGGAGACATGAAATGGTGAGAACCTGGACAAGCTGTGTGGACGGATAAGAAAGGCTGTATCTTAGATAGAGCCTTGATGCAAGGACCTAGAAAGGTCTGAGTCAAAGATGAAGGACTAATTATGGGCGTGGGCAACAAGTAAGATGGTTGTGCTTCAGCTGACCATTTAATAGTCACAAGACAGAGGCCAAGATTTCATTTTGGACAGAAGGACGACGGTCCGGAGGGAAGAGATAGATCTGAGAGCTGTCACTATAGAGAGGATAGTTGAATTTGTGCTGCAGAGGACATTATCCGAAGTGTAGAGAAAGAAGAGAAAGAGACCAATGACAGAGCTTTGTGGAAGCCAGACAAAGTTGGGGCGGGGTGGGGGTGGAGGGGTAAGGTGGATACACTGAAGGACTTGCTGAAGGAGCAATTAAAGAGGTAGGAAAAGAACCAGAAGAAGACAGAGTAACAGAAATCAAGGGACAAGAAGAGCATGATGATGGTGTCAAAGGCCACTGACAGGTCGAGGATGAAGAGTACTGTTTCTGACCTTCACCTAGGAAACCATCATCAAAGACTTTGTCAAGAGCCTTTTCAGTGGAGTGCAAGGGGCAGCTATTAGACTGAAGAGAGTCTGGGATGGAACTGAAGGAGAGAAACTACAGACAGCAATTGTAGATAACATTTTCAATTAGCTTAGGCCTTGTCTACACTATGGGGGGGAGATTGATCTAAGTTACGCAACTTCAGCTACATCAATAACGTAGCTGAAGTCGACATACTTAGATCTACTTACCATGGGGTCCACACTACGCTATGTCGATGGGAGACGCTCTCCTGTCGACTCCCCTTGCACTTCTCGTTCAGGTGGAGTATAGGAGTCGACGGGAGAGCGATCTGCGGTCGATTTAGTGGGTCTTCACTAGACCTGCTAAATCGACCGCCGACGCATCGTTCGCTGCGCATCCCCCTCCGGTAAGTGTAGACAAGCCCTCAGACACAAAAAGGAGATGGGACAGTAGTTGGAGAGGCAAACGGTGTCAAGAGTGGCATGTTTTATTTCTTTTGGGTTTAAGACGGGAGAGGCTGAAGCATGCTTGTATTATGAGCAGAAAGAGCAAGAGGTTAAGGAGAAAAAGTAAGGGAGGAGATAAGTATGGGTGAGAGAGAGATCAGGAGATGGGATGGGTTCAGTGCACAAAGTGGAGAGGTTAGAGGAGGAGACAAGGGAGAAAGAGGAGAATGTGGGAAGGAAAGGCAAGCTGTGGGCAGAGGAAGGTCACATCTTTTGTCAATTTTTGAAACTTATTTAGTGTTAGATTTTAAAAAATCTGTTTCATATATAATGAAACAACTTTTAATTAAAATTCATTTTGTACATATGTATAAATTCCCACACACACACCAAGTTAGCTGAAAGTGAGATTTTTAGCTAGATGCATAATTACATATCCCCAAAACACAGACTATAGAGCAGTGTTTCTCAACTACCAGTCTGTGGAAGCCTCCTGGGTCCATGAGATTTCACTGACACAGTTTAGGAAGGCAGCAAGTCAGTCCCTGGTATCAAAAAGTTGAGAAACACTGCTGGAGTATATACTATTTCAGAGGAAGCCTTTGGAGGAAAAAAATTGGGGTTTTTACCTTCTTTAGCTTATGATTTAAAAAGAAGGCCTGAAAGAGCCAACCTGGATTATTTCCCATTTCACAATTATCCCCAATAATAAGAGTTCTGTAGGACAGATTATGCCTTCAATGACTCCCGTGCAACCCTACTGCCTGCAACTAGTTGTGCTTTAGTAAGCATTTATATCAAAAGACTGACAAGTCTGAACAGAATCCCCAGCATTCTTAGATATGTTGGCTCTACAAGCCTAACAGTGGCTTTTTTTTTTATTCTATCCACATATATCACATGGGCAGAAGATCACTTCACTTTGTTAGTGACACTTTTCAGAGCAGAAATGCTCCCTGGAGGGTAAAATCCTGGCCCCAGTGAGTCAAACAGTTTTACACTGACTTCAACAAAGCTAGGATTTCTCCCCAAGTATCTTAGCATTTTAAGTAACAGCAGCAGGGGAAATGAGTTCATTCTGAGGCACAACTGAAATTGGTAGGGTCCTGTTAAAAAACATGGAGGCCTTAAAATAGCTGGCAGCACAGCATAACCAATTTACAAATACCATAAAAATATAAAGTTTTAGTTACCTGATCAAGAATCTGAAACACTGTTTTACACCAGCATCTTAATTTGGGGCTACCACTCAGGATCTGAAGATAGATATTTTATTCCAAGAATTTTCGCTACCAATACTCCAAATATGAACCAGATTTGAGAGAATACTAATAAAACATTTTAAGTAGTATATCCTGATATTACAGTAATGCCTGGTGGTAGATTTCTGCTAGACATGTGCTCATACAATTCTTTAAAAATTTGATTACATAATGAAGTCAGAAGTAAACTTACTCTATCAGCAAAGGAAAATAAACCAAGAACTCAGGGACATCAACAACTCCTTCCAAGTTAAAGTCATACTTGCAGCCAAACAAGGGATACTCCCCCTTCTTCTCAAACTGTACGGTGTACACATCATTCCCAAATGAATCAGTTTCTGCAGCTTCAAGTCGCTTTCTACATAAAGATATATAAAAAGAGTAATAATTGATAAATAAGCTGTTATTCCCATTTTGCAGATAAAGAAACTAAAGAGAGGTGCAGGGACCTTGGACAAGGTCACAGAAGGACACAGTCCATTCCAGTGCCCTATTCGCTGCACCGCACGGTCTCCCTTAATAAATTTAGCCATCAATTAAGACTAATAAAAAAACATGGGAATGAAAAAGTTTGTATTCAAATTTCAACAGTCTGAAGATAACGGGTTATAACACTCAAAGGGGTCAAGAATTAGACAAACATGGAAACTGAACTCTTTATCAGGGTTCAGGGTTAGAAATAGGCAGATTCAAAAGTGTCATAGAGGAAGCTTGCAGCTACAGCCTACATTGTACTTGTTTTGTCACCAATTAAATCAATACAGAAGCATTACGTGCTAGGAACTGTAGTACCCTGAGGGCATACCTCCCTATGAAAGGTGAGGGTGGGTGCCATCTGCTCCATTTTATTCAAGTTACTATATGTCTGACTCTCCTGGCAAGTAGGCAACACAGGCCCTCAGCTGGAAACATTTTGCTGTAAAATACATCAAGGGCACCCAAAGAGTGACTCTCCTTTAAATTTGATAACATTTCATACAATTTTAAAAATTAATAGAATGAATAGCACTTACACAAGCTCAAAGCTATTTGGAGTTGTGCCAATAAAATACCCTCCAGGACAGAGATTCCCGCAAGCATTTTTAAGCATCATGTCAGCCTGCTCATATGTCTCAAATGAGTAATGGTAAACAAATTGACAGCTGCATATGTCGAAGCGCATATGTGGATCACTGTAACTGTCAGACAGAAGTTCCTGAAATGGATTAAAAAAAGAGTTATGAGACATATACCGAAGGCTGCAGGAACAAAAAAGTGGTTCATGTTAATCTTCCAGCAATGCATGCCAATCCCAGAATCCAAGTACTTGAAAGAAAAATAATAAAGTTTATTTCCCTCTTCCTCAGCAAATTCAGACATGAACTACTGCTTGGTAAAAGGAGAAATAAAATGAAATAGAAAGCCCATTTCTACTTAAGAAACCATATACTGCATTCCAAAGCCACCAGAATATATTTATATCACATTTTAAAATTGTAATTTTTCACACTTTAAAAAAAACACCTGTGAATTAACTGGCTCATCAATTTTCAGAAGCCAAAATAATGTGGCTATTAAGTTACAACTTTTAGTTTCCAAAATAAATTCTAGTATTGTTACTGAGAGTTCAGCTGCAAGTAAATTATGGCAAATTTTATTAAGATGAATTTTTGGTTTACAAAATTTGTAGATATTTGTACATGTTTTTGTGCTTTCTAAATAAAAAACAGCAAGATACGTGACTTCAGTTTTGAAAGAATATATTAGCTGCTTTTTAATCTTTGAAATACAATTTACTAGGTTAAAAAAAAAATCAATGTGTCATTTTTAATCACATGGTTTTATTGCATGCACTTGCACACACACCCTTTCCCCACAGACACAATTAATCTGTGATTGCTAGAATGAGCCCTTGGAATTTGAGTCAGACTGGTCTTTCCACAGGCCTTGCTACAAGAGACCAAAGCTGTGAAAAGTTATCAAAATAAGTTCTAAATATAAGCAATATGGAAAATAAAAATGCTACTGGAAAATTTCACCTAATAGGCTGCATTTCAGTAGCATTAACATTAATTTAGGAGCAAGAGGACTAAATAAAGTCAGAAAGTCTACCCCATTTGTTCTGGGGATGGGACAGAACACAGGCCCATCAAGACAAATTTTTATAACTTCCCTAGTGGCTACGTAGCAACAGTTAGCAAAATTTTGGGAATAATATGACCCCACTAGTTAGTGGGGAAATTGAAAGGACACCTTTGGTAGGTGAAAGATGTATTCAGCCTTTCAAGAGTATATTACAAAACAACGAAAGATAGTTTGTCAGAACTCATTTAATCTTTTATTTTATAAGCAACTGTTTGCTAACTTATATAGTTCTAATGATTAATTTAGGGCTTTTCTACATAGAGACTCAGCGTATAGCAAGCTGGGGTGTAAAATCTACAGCACACTAACCTGCTGTGTGCTAAGTGGCCAAAGTGCACTACGGAATGAGTGTGTGACAGCAGAGTCCACACAGCCAACTAGTGCACTGTACGTTTACACCCCCATCTTGCCACACACTAAGGCCTGGTCTACCCTGGGGGGTGGGGGGAGAAAGAGAAGAATCGATCTAAGTTATGGAACTTCAGCTACGTGAATAACGTAGCTGAAGTCGACATACTTAGATCTACTTAGTGTCTTCAACTGTGGTAAGTTGACGTCTGACGCTCCCCCGGCGACTCCGCCCACGCTTCTTGCTCCAGTGGAGTACCGGAGTCGACAGGAGAGCGCTCGGCGGTCGATTTATTGCGTCTAGACTAGATGCGATAAATCGACCCCCACTGGATTGATGGCTGCCCATCGATACAGCGCATAATGTAGACAAGCCCTAAGTCTCCATATAGACGAGCCTTTAGTGCAGGGGTGGGCAAACTACGGCCCGCGGGCCGGATCCGGCCTGCCAGCCATTTTAATCTGGCCCTTGAACTCCTGCTGGGGAGCGGTGTCTGGGGCTTGCCATACTCTGGAGCTCCAGCCGGGGACCAGGGTTAGGGGCTGCTCTGCACAGCTCCTGGAAGCAGCGATATGTCCCCCCTCCAGCTCCTACACGTAGGGGCAGCCAGGGGGTTCACTGCCCCCATCCCAAGGCAGGTCCCCACAGCTCCCATTGGCCAGGAACCGCGGTCAATGGGAGCTGCAGGAGCGGCGCCTGCAGACAGGGCAGCACGCAGCAGAGCCACCAGGCCGCGCCTCCGTGTAGGAGCCGTTTGGGGGGACATGCCGCTGTTTCCGGGAGCCGCTTGAGGTAAGCGCCGCATGGAGTCTGCACCCCTGAGCCACCTCCCCCAACTCTCTGCCCCAGCCCGGATCCCCCTCCCGCCCTCTGAACCCCTCAGTCCCAGCCTGGAGGACCCTCCTGCACCCCAAACCCCTCATCCCCAGCCCCACCCCAGAGGCCACACCTCACCCCGCTGCCCCAGCCCTGGGGGGAGGGATAGCTCAGTGGTTTGAGCATTGGCCTGCTAAACCCAGGGTTGTGAGTTCAATCCTTGAGGGGGCCACTTAGGGATCCGGGGCAGAATTGGTCCTGCTAGTGAAGGCAGGGGGCTGGACTCGATGACCCTTCAGGGTCCCTTCCAGCCTTATGAGATAGGTATTTCTCCATATATTTTTATTTTTTTTTTTTTTTTTTTTTTTTTTTTTTTGATTCCCCTCCCATCCTCTGAACCCCTCGGTCCCAGCCCGGAGGACCCTCCTGCATCCCAAACCCCTCATCCCCAACCCAACCACAGAGCCTGCACCCCCAGCCAGAGCCCTCCCCCTCAACCCGCTGCCCCAGCCCTCTCCCACACCCTGAACTCCTCATTTCTGGCCCTACCCCAGAGCCTGCACCCCTAGCTGGAGCCCTCACCCCTTCCCGCACCCCAACCCCCAATTTTGTGGGCATTCATGGCCCGCCATACGATTTCTATACCCAGATGTGGCCCTTGGGCCAAAAAGTTTGCTCACCCCTGCTTTAGTGTAACAATTTAACCTTAAATTAAAGTCTTCTCTCCTCGAAATACTCCTGAACTTTTACTCTAGTGACTTCCAACATTTATTCAAATAAGAATGCCAAGAAACCAGTTACAACACTAGTGAATATATAAAGCAGAACAACTGTACCTTGGAGCTATCAGCTGTTATAAATTCTGAATTGAAAATGTATTCATTAGAACGACATCGGGCTTTCATGTCAGCATACCGCTGTTGGCACTGTTGCATGGAAACTTCAGCAATATCTATAAAAAAAATAAACTGCATACACAAACTTCTCTTCAGATAGGTATGACTGGAGTTAGAGCAGATATACCATAGTATGAGTAAAAGCTGGTTTTCAGTAGATATGCTCCATTATGAAGTTTTATTTATACTTATGTGGACTACAAGGAACTAGGCACACTAACTTGTTACACAAATACTTGGTACTAAAAATGGCAGAGAGCCAAACCAACGCCCTCAATTTTAATTTAGCCCTCATACAATAAAATAGAAATTTCACAGAATGTAAGCTTTAATAAAAGAAATTTCTAGCTCTTACAGTTGTAGTGGAAACCTTCACAATGTGAAGAGACTGACGGATATAAAAATGATGCAGTGTTGTCTTCAGGAGTTTGCAGAGAGCTCTAAACAGTTCTAAGGCCTTGTTAGACTAGAAAAAAATGACACACTGTTGACATGGATGGGTACAGTTCAACTCTGTGGGTTTCCGAAGTGCTACTGAAGAAGGTTTCTTTTTCTTTACACTTGAAGATAAAAGGTGCTTAGTTGAAATTATTGAGGACATTCAGGGCTGGTCTATGCTACAAAGTAGCTCACGGCTGTGAAAAATTTCATGCCCTGGGTGATGTGTGTATCAAGGCTTAGATCAACTTAATTACACCACTGTAGTGTTTCTAATGTAGACATACAAAAATTCTTACTGCTGACAGTGAGGGTATGTGTAGACTACATCTAAGAGATGTGAACACCACAGGCATAACTGCTGACTGAATAATGAGGACAATGAGACAGTTTTAAATACTATTAGTGTGCAATTGTGTAACTGGTTTATACCATTATAGGAAGTGTGTACACAAATCAGTTAAATGAACATGCAAATGGCCAAAAATACCCAATGAGGGTAGAAAATAACTGTGGTCCTCAAGATATCAAGAATAATTTCCCCCTCTTTATAAAATACATAACTATTAGTAAAGGACTGTTACTATAAAGAAATCTTTAAAATATATCAGGTTTAAACAAAAATGCTATTTAGATATGGTAAAAGGAATGAAGGGTTCAGTCAGTCAGATCCCATCTCCTCCTCATAGCTAATCCTGCAGCAAAGACAATTCCAACCCTGTGATATCACAGTAAACTGGTAAAATAAAAATTAGCCTTTTCCCTAGCATTATAATTTTTCTCAGAATCTAAAATCTCTAAAAATAGTTCCTTGCTTTTTCCATAGTAAAGATGGTGTTATCCTGAAAACTAATGCACTTGTTTTGCAGTGTTATATTGCCAGTATCTTCCTTTAAAACTTCCTTGATAAAATGCTCCAGTAACTGGAAAGCAAATTTAAGATCAAGATTATACAACTTTGTAATTAACGGTTGGTTAATTTGATTCTGTAATTAAGTGGTGACTAAGGGTGTCTGCACTATCTACACTGCAATTGAACACCCATGGCTGGCCCATGCCAGCTGACTTAGGCTCGTGGGGCTCGGGCTAAAGGGCCATTTAATTGAGGGGTAGAAGTCTGGGCTCAGGCTCCAGCCCAAGCTCTGGGACCCTCCCACCCCACAGGGTCCTGGAATCCGGTCTGCAGCCCAAGTCCAAACGTCTATGCCACAATTAAACAGTTCCTTAGCCTGAGGGTTTTTAACTGCAGTGTAAATATACACTCGGTTTTTCATGGAGATTTTAAACAAACATTTTTACTCGATTCCAAACATTCACTTTGTATTTATGAGGTAAAATGGATGAAAACTGGAAAGAAACACTAGGGACTTTCCCCTCTATTTATGCTAACAGTTTAACCAGGAACCATTATAAAATGAACATGACAAAAAAAAGCCAGGGCAGAGCACTGAAATGAAGTTCCTTCACAGCAAGCACGGCATTTTTGGACATATCCAGAAAGAAAGGAACAAAGTGTGGTGTTCATAGTACATGCATACATTTCCACAGAACCTTTTGTACTGTCTCTAGAAAGTTACTTTGCCTTCTTACCTGTGCACACAAGTTTGCCAATTTTGCCTTTTTTCCATTTAAGCAGGTCTCCACCTTTGCCACATCCCAGATCCAACACAGATATATCTCGCTTCCTACGTCGTACCTTTTCTATAAATTCACCTACAAAAGAGAAAGCACACATTGAACTAATAATGAAGCCTCTTTCATTATACGAAGTTCCCTAAAGCACCAAAGTCTGATATTTTAGAATTTCAAAATTCATTTGAAGACTACATTAGTTTGTAAAAAAAAAAAGTTTGATTTGAGTTCTGTATACTTCTTTTCCTGAAGTGTGCTTTTTTTTTTTTTAAGTGTGTGTGGATGGGTGCGGGGAGGGAGGGGGGGAGGGACTCTTTTAAAATACACATTTTATCAATCTCATAAAAGATTTGGAGGGAAAAAAGGGAATGAATGCTTCCCGGGCTGAGTGTTGTGTGTGCAGCATAAGCCAAGCCTTGGGAAGGAAGGGGTGTTTTATAGACAGAAAAAAAGCAATGTGTTGCTTTGCTTAACACTGAGCCCAGAGATGATTAAGAAGCAGGACTGATAAAATACAAAAGGAATCTCATCCAGAATGAGGTTGGGTATGAATTATGAGCATGAGAGAGCATTCTTTTAATTAAAGAAGGAATGAGCTACCCTAGTGGGTCTAAAAACACCATTGCGGACTAACTCCGAAACAGGTGGAGCGTGGCAAAAGGCAACAGAATATAGTATTTTTTTTTGGCTGCCATCAAATTGCAAATTTATACATTTGATTCGCTCTTTACTACCCAGTCTAAGTTTTAGTAAGCATTACAAGGATTCTCCTTTCCAAAGAGTATTTTTTATCCCATGTGTGTTAGCTTGCATTTTTCAAAGTGGAATTTCATTTTGTTGCTTTTTATCCCTGGTATTGCCCTCTCTAGGACCCTATATTATTTCTCTGCCCTAACTGGTATTAGGATCTTATGCAAATTTCTTTGATGTTAGTTTACTCCCAGTACATTCACAAAGTTATTAATTAAGCCTGCACCCAACAATATTCCTTCTGGCATACCTGCAGACCCCTCCTCCTCAGCTTGATACTTCTTACCCTTTGTTCAGGGTCTTTCGGCCAGTTTTTAATCCATGTTATAGAGCATGTACCCAAACAGATTTAAATTAATTCTGAATAAGATTTCAAGAGACACTACACATCAAATGCTTTATAATAATCTAAATATTACCCCTCACTGCTTTTATCCACTAATTGTTTAGTGCTATAAGACAAATGCTATCAAGTGTTCCCTGGAAAAATATTTTCTTTATAAATCCCTGGCACTTATTTCCCATGACTCTGCTATTCTTTATTTACTGATTTCTCTTAGTATTTGTTCCTTTACTTTACTTGAGTTTGAAGGTAGATTTATGGGAAAGTAAGTACCAGAATCACTTTTGAAAGTTACTACATTTTCTTTTCCCTCTAATATTTTGTAGTTTTTCTATACTTTTAAAAATTATTGATCATACAGCAAGTTTATTTATTGTTTCCCTTCATACTTTGACAGATCAATGTCTTCAAATACTGACAATATACATAGTATATAATTATTCTACATCTGAAGTAATAATACCTCTAAAGGAAAAGATAATAAAAAATGAAATATTAGGACTTCTACGGGAGATTTTACAAGAACAGATTAACTCCTGAGAAACAAAGATTCTGTTTGCATGCACATGTTACTTGTGGGGGAGGGCAGGGGGCAAACTAGACTAGCTTCTGAACTTAACATCTATCAAGTTTTCAGAAGCGTCAGCTAGTGTTTAATGTTTTAAACAACATTTGACGTGACCATAATGTAAGAGTGGACTCCCATTGCACTAGATGCATAAAAGCACATAGGAAAAAGGAAGAAAAATCAATGCTTTGAAAAGCTTGCAATCAAATTTTAAAAGAGCTGAACTAAACAATTTCCTCTGAGTAAAGATATGCTGTAATGAACACTAGAAAACATTTAGCTGCAGTCTTAACATGACCATGATTGTTTTGTGATGACCACAGGACATATTTGAATGTAACCAAAGAAAATTAGATACACTGCAATAAAGTATAGGATAATGACTAACTTTTCAAGTGAGGACAAAAGTAAGCAATAAAGGAGTCATACCAATGAGAAGACTCTTCATCCAGTTATTAAAATTTCGGAGGAAGAAAATGCGACTCTGGCTACGTTTTTCTAGTCCAACTTCTTGAAGTTCATTGTAATGTGCAGCTACAGTTTGCCCATGCCCTTCTTCCAAATGCTATACACAATGGAAAATAAGAGAATCAAATGAGAGAGTGTGAACACACTTCAGTGTTTAATTAAAAAAAGACTCATGTTGAGCACAGGTTTTTAAAACACATCAGAAGTAATGGCAAAGTTTACTGGCTTCATTTACATAAGACTATTTCCCTACTCCTCCCTTTATCACTGTCCTGAGTTCTTTAATTCCAACCAAAGAGGAGGTCACTCTTTAATACCTAACACCATTATTATTATTAGTTATTTGTATTGCTAGAGGACCTAAGACCCTTAGTCATAGTCCAGGATCCCACTGTGCTAGACACTGTACAAACAGAACTGGCCAAAGTGGTTCCTGCTGAGTGATTCAAGGCATCTCTTCATTGCAGAAAGATGGTTTAAGTTCTTGAATGCTATTCCCATTGTTCACTGAAAGAATCAATTTCATCCCAGTGAAGCCATGGATTTAAGGGCTGTATGTACATTCTCCAAAAGTTATTCCAAAGTAGAACTTAAAAGAAGTTTAGTATCAGAAACCCATTTTGAATTCACAGCCTCAGGGTACGTCTAAACTACAGCAGCATAGCTATGGCACTGTGCTGCAGTTGTGCTGCTGTAGCATTGTAATGTAGATGCTTCCTACATCAAAGGAAGGGACTTTTCCCATCAATACAGATAATCCATCTCTCCAACAGCTATGTCAATCTAGCCACCTCTACATAGGGGGATAACTAAGTACATCACACAGAGTGCAAAATTTTTTACAGCCCTGAGCCACGTAGCCTGATCATCCTAGAAGTGTAGCCTGATCAACCTAGAAGTGTAGCCTGATCAACCTAGAAGTGTAGCCTGATCTCAGAAACCCTTTCTAAGTGTAGATCAACAACAGATACATATGCACTGTTCATTTAATCCAACTGCCAGCTGGAGGGCCGGAGCCTCAGACCCCAGAACTCGAGGGCTGGATTAAAACGGCTGGTGTGCCAGATCTGGCCCGCGGGCCATAGTTTGCCCACCCCGGTTTAAAGTCTCTCATCATTCTAATTACCATCTTTCTTCCCAGTTCCTTCAGTTCCAACATAATTCTGTATATAGTTTTCAGACAATAGCAGCAGATGCTAAAATTAATTTTTATGTTAGTGGATCATGAGACACTAGCTGCTAAAATCTTAAACATACACTGTAAAAATGCTTGCTATAAATACTTTAAGGATCAATAAACTTCTCTAAACCCACGCCCTGAAACAAAGATTTTAATACCTGCCTACTGTTCAGACATAACTGAAAATAGGTAATACTCACCACTTTTCTAGGATGATCTTCAAGTTCTGATTTTCTCTTTTTTGATGTGCTGTCCTCATGGTCACTAACATCTTCCTTTTCATTTCCAGCACAATGCCCTTTACCTGAAGTTGTATTATTGTCATCCGAACTGACAGCAGACTCTGCCTCTGAAGCTTTAGAGGTTGTTCTATCTCCTTCCTCAACTAAGCTCTTTTCTAACTCTTGTTCTTCAACCCTACTTGAATCAGACATGTTGGAGGTTATTCTTCTTGTTGCTTGATCAAACAGGAATCAATGTTTTTTTCATGAATAAACTCTGTGAGAAAAGTGAGATTTGACTTTCAGTTTACAATTTATGCTTGTTCTCCCTTACATTATAAAAGCCCCATACCTAGTGCGGTAGAAACAAATTAAAATCAGTTTTTGCTACAGCGTGCACACAATCTAGCCCTCATATTTGATTAGTCAAAAGAAGACAGCAGGTTAAAAAGTAACATTTTAAATGTATTCAATTGGATTTAACACAGATAACACCCAAGTTACCATATGAGTTTCTCTCTCTGTTCCAGTTTATTTTGAGCATTTGACAGGACTTTGGTGCAGCTAGCTTCACTGTTTCACCTGAGCAGCTCTCCTGTTAATGTGATTCTGTCACACAAAAGAGAAGAAAGAAAAAAAATAAAATTAGGAAAACAAGGTGGCCAAAAGCAAGGGCTGGCAGAAAGGTTAGGGCCTGGCATAGCCCGGGTAAGGGCCAGACACTCCTGTCCCCAGCTCACTAGATTTCAAGCTGACGTTTTTCAGAGTCTAAAGCCAGAAGGGACCATTAGCTCATCCACTGTGTAGCGAGGGCCACTGGGTCTCCCGCCGCCCCTGTTTGGCTAGGCCCAAGGCAGCCAGGTGACGCCGCCCCCCACGTTCTGGCCCGGTCCCAGCCACACTCGGGGAGTCTCCCGCGCTGGTGCCGGCTGGCGCTTGGCCTAGGCCCCCGGCAAAGGGGGAACTAGGGCGGGGCTCCGGGCGGCAAAGACCCGCCCCCCCCCCGCGGGGAGTCAGATACCCCCCCCCCCCGTCTCTGACACTCGCCCCCACCCTCCTCTTCCGGGACCCCCGAGCAGTAGCAGAGACTCTTGGCAGGTCACCTTCACGAACCACGCCCCCACCCCCCAAACCCGACAACCTCGAAATGGGCGGGGCGATGAGGATGGAACACCTCCTCCTCCCCCAAACACCGGGCCCAGGCTCCGCCTCTTCGGCCACACCCCATCCCTGGGCCTGTCACTGCCCCGCCCTCCCAGGGCACATGCAGACGCTAGCGCGAGCCCTATCCCGTCCCCCGGCAACAGCGCCCTCGCGCACCTCCCTCTTCTGCGTCCTACCTAGCAATCAACAAGCGACTGCGAGTCCCCGCCCTCACTGCACCACTTTGCCCCGCCCCCTTCCTCCGCAGCGCGCGCGCAGGCCTTCGCCCTGTCTCCTCCCCTGCGGCGCGCGCGGGAACGTGAGCGTCGGCCCCGCCCCCAAACTTCCCGCTCTGCGGAAAGCAAATGACTCGAACCGCAGAAGCGGCGCGGGCGCACGGAAGCTGTTTTCTGAAGGGACGCTTTGCGCTCCATGCTCCGAGCCCGGCCAGTAGCCCCCATCCGCGCGCGGCTCCTCAGGACCGAGGAACGTGCTGGCCTGAGAGTCTGCGCAGCGCTCACCAAGCTAGGCTTTCCGCCATCCTGTTTGCGGAAGTGACGCACATAGAAAGCTTTGAGTTGTTTATGTCATATCCGGTGGGGGGAAGGGGGATGAGAGATCCGCAGTGGGGCACCAAATGCGCACGCGCATACGTGACTCCTCTCCAATCTAGAGCGCATCTGAAGGGAGGGAATTGGCCGCGGAGACAGCGGCCTGACGATTTCCAGGACTACCGTCCCCAGAAGGCCTTGCAGTGGAGCATGCGCAGTGTGAACAATCGGGCCTGAAGGCGGTGGGGGTCCGGGGAGCAGCTTAGTACAAACACGTTGCCTGGAGGCAGGGCGAGGCCGCTGTAGTCGGGTCCCAGCGCTGCCCCCCGCGTGTGACCCTGTGGCTCCGGCCCTATGGAGCAGCGGCCGGAGCGCAAGGTACGATCCCCGCGTTCTGCCGGCAGGGGGGTGAGCGGGCGTCGGGCTCGGGGGCCCCTGGTCGGCGGGGAGCGAGGGGCGTGACCCCGGGCAGCCTGACCCTCCGCCTGCCCCCCGAGACAGCGCCTCGGCCCCGGCCCGCCGCGGGTGCCGCCGCCAGGGACCTACCGCAAAGCGGTGCGGGGAGGAGACGTGCTGCTGCGCGCCGCCGAGGGTCTCCCTCCTCCTCCGCCGCCGCGCCCGAGGCGGTGGGTGTCGAAACGTGCTGCTGCCGCCCCAGCGCTGGAGAGGGCGCTCCCTGGCAAACGCCCTGACCGCTCCCTGCTTTGGAAACCACACTTCGATCAGGCCCCACGAGCGAAGGAGCTTGTGTCTGAAAGCTGTTGTGTAAAAGGGCTTTTGCCATCTCCGCTGTGCTCACTCCAGCATGTTTCCGTTCCCTCCGAGAAACAAGTCTGGGTGGGCCTTGACTCTTTATACTCTCCTTGAGCTGCTGTCTCTGTGAACGTGTTGCATCAATGTATTCTGCTTTCTATGTGAATAATTTCTAAGTTCATAGGATGTGGCTACAGCTAATGCAAGTAGAGAGGGTCCTTTTCAGGCAGGGACGGGAGCCTCAGATTTGAGAAATCCTCTTCCTCGTTCTCCTCCTCCCATGTTCTGCTCCCTTCTTGTTCTCTGCCTTTTTTGCAAGGAGGTAGCAGGAACCTGCCTATTGAGTGGGGTTTTCTTTGCCCCCACCTTGCCTCGGCTAACCTCCCTAGTCACCCTGGGACCAAAGCAGAAAGTAGCTGACTGAAATCAAATCAGATAGAGAACTTTGTGTCAACTTTTGTTCCAAAGTTGCTCTGGGGAACTGTCATCGGATGTCTGCTAATGACCACATGCAAGACACCAAAATGATATAACATTCATTCATAGTAGACTAAAGATACCTTGTGGGGGTGTAAACATACCCATAGGCTTGGCTTGGCTCCCCCTTGGTAGGGCTCGATGCCTACCCTCAGTGTCAACAAACACGCACAAAGCTCCCTGAATTTGGTGCTTTCAGTCTGAGCTAAATTGGCCCATGTGGGGCTATGGACTATTATCTGAGTGCTGCTTAAACTGAGGCTTGTAACCTGCCCACTTTACAGTGTGGATATAGGCTAAAGCACTGGAGTGCCACTGCTGATAGTCCTCCAGTGCCTTCCCACAATTCCCCATATATCCAGGAGCATAAGCAAGTTCTCTCACAACTCTAGGAGAGAACCGTAGAGCAGGTCTGGTTACTGAAGCACTAAGAACCATGAGTTATGACCCCAGAATCTCTAACAGCTTATACTAGTGTGAATGCAGCAGCTCAAGTATGGCTTTGCAAGTGTGACAGCCATCACCCACAGTAGACCAACCAGGTGATCAGACACAATCACCCAAGTTAACACTTCAGAGGCTTTGTCTACACTAGCACTTTTGTTTGTGAAAAAAGACACCCCTAACCGACAAAAGCACCAGTGTGGACAGCTCTTTGTCAGTGGGAAATGCTCTCCTGCCAGCATAGCTACCGCCGCTCATTGGGGGTGGTTTAATTATGCTGGTGGGAAAGCTCTCTGCTGCTGGCATAGAGCGGCTACATGTGAGACCCTACAGCAGTGCAGATGCAGCGGTACAGCTGTGCTGCTGTGAGGTCCGTAGCGTAGACATAGCCAGAGAAGAGATGCTCTGACTTTCTCTTGATGGGGTATGGGTACGTCTCCTCCCCCCACACCTGTCCCCTGAGCTCCACTCTCACCCTTTGTTTTATAGGCTCCACACGTCAAATTGAGGCGGAGGGAGTGGTGGTGGCACACACCCAAGCACCACCTTCTCGTGGAGTCAAAATAAAATATCACAGCAGACTGTGCTCATATTCATGATTTGATTGCTGATCAAAACATGTAAGAGAGGAACAGTGAAGTAGTTAATGTTAATATCTATCAGATTGCATCTGAATTAAAGTCCTATTGAGGTGAACAGGGGCAGTTCACAACTCTTAGCAATTCTTTCAGGCTTACTGAAAATATGGATAGACGTGGCTGTATTTTACATTTTGTTCGCTTTAAGAAGGTTATCTTTTTCAAATCTAATCTTACATTCAGGAACACAAGGTAGCCTCAAAAACAAACAACTGCATTTGGATAGGAATCAGCATCCTGGCTTGCTCTCTTTGCTCTCTGGGTTTGTTCTTGAAGAGGTCGACATCTTCAAAATTCAGCTGAGTCTATACTTAAGTTTGACTGGCATAACTATGTTGGTAAGAAGTGTCATTTTTTTTGTTACCAACATGGTTATGTTGGTGTAAGTTCTAGTGTAGATGCAGTTGTAGTGCTATAGAAGTGCTTATATGTTAATATAACTGAGCCTATGCTATGGTGTTTTTGCTGTTTTAACTATGCGGACATAGTTAAAGCAGCAAAACATTTGTGTAGGCAAGCCTCAGACTTTTACACCTTCCCTTTATCACACCGAATTTATTGGAGGACAACCTCAGCATTCTCCTTAAAGCGTTTGCAGAGAAACAAGTGTCTCTTTGTATTCCTACAATTCTTAGCATAACCACAATAAAAGAAGGGCATCGTTCCTTTTGACTTTTACTTTCCATTCCTGGAGTCCAAAGTGCTAGGAGGAAGGACCTCTCTTTTCCTGCATACTTTTAGAAGATCAGATATGTGAGTCTTCTCAGTAGTGAGTTGTTTCATCGTGTTACTCTACCTTGCAACCTTCATCTCTGTCAGACCAGTTCCCTTGAACCAGACTTTTAGGGATCTACTTGAGGTACATTGTAGTCCACAGGAGATTTGGAATCTGAGGCTGATCCTTGCCCTAAAGTGGCTGAACCAGTTCGTAAAATATCAGTAGGTCTAGCTAGAATCTTGATAATTCACTATAGCGGTGGCTTCCTGATGTTTTCAGTGGGTCAGCTACATTTCCAATAGACTTTTGTCTCAGACTTTCACTAAGAAAATGATGATAAAAGCAGATACTCTGACAGGAGGGTCCTCTCTAATCATCTTTCTCTCACTCTGCCTGTTTTGTCTATTTAGATTGTTAGCAATTGCTGTGGTTGGGGCTTCTAGGTGGTACTTCAATGCAAATAGTAATTTGTGACCTCTTCAGTCTCTGAATTTCAAGGAGATACTCTTTACTCTTCTATGAACAGTTCTGATCCTTTCTTTAAAAGTACCCAATCACTTCCCACCCTCAATGTTTCTGTCAGTTCTCACAAATTATGCCTCATCACACCTTCTGCCCATTTCATGATTCCTCACAAGAACACAGTTCAGTGCATGCTGCACTGACAATTCCAGAGGTGACGTTTCTTCTGTTGTGGAGAAAAATGGTATTGTAAAATGCTTTAGGTAGGTCCTGTGTTATTTGTGGAGACTTGAAAGGGGAAATGCCACTTGGCCCAGCTATTCTTGTCATCCTATGGATCTGCCATCTGATGTTGCCCAAAAACTGATCTTGTTCATGAGTAAAAGTTAAAGAAACAATTAAAAACAGTTGTACAAGTGTACTGGTGATTGTCATCAGTTATCAGAAATAATGCTTATCAGTAGTCTGTCTTTCCAGACTGTGAGGAAAAACGGAAGAATTAGTGAGATGGTTGAGGACACATTGTAAAAGATCATAGTTTCTAGATTATCTTTATTTAGATTTTTTTTTTTTTTATTATAGCTCTTTTGCTGCCACTACAGTGACTTCAGATGTCTTTTCCAACAGAGGGTGGCAAGGGAAAAAAGTTTAAAGATGCTGTTTGGTGGATCTTGTCTCCAGCACGTGCCAGTTGATCATCTGTCTGCCTTTCTTAAGAATGTCTAGATCTAAAAGTAGATTTCTTGGTTACTCCATTAGATATCTTTTCTGTTTCTTTTTCTTTCTTTCTTCTCTTTATGAAGCAGAAGGAATTATGCATTGGAAGTACTGCCCTTACCAATTAGAGACTTTTTTTGATCTCATCTCCTGGAATCCAATATGCTTTTGGAGGATACAGTGGTCATAATATCTGCAGTCCCATCCCTATCACTTTGCTCTATTCTCCTTTTTAAAGATAGTTATAAGTGGCTGACTTAGGATTTGAAAAATTATCTTGCCAGCTGAGCATTAGTCCTTTTCAGAGGTCTAAGCAATGGATTTAGAAATTAATTTTAAAGTGAATCGTAATAATTATGGTTGTAAAGATAACCCAGCAAAAGTAAACATGCAGTGTTGTCATCCTGAGTCTGCAGACAGCTCCTTTATCTCTGCTGCTGCTCATAGCATTCCCAGCCATAGTGATATAGTTCTTTTCAGTTTCAGTGCTATTTTTGCAGCTCTGACTAGCAACGCTGACACTAACCAGAAACATGTCAGTCATGTTAAAGCTATGAACGACAAAGTTAGGCGCTGACATAGTCACGGGGGATGGGAGGAAGACCAGTTTTCATAATGAGGAATATATTTCTTGGCAATTTGTGACCCTTACCGCCTTCATTTGGTATGTCAACACAGCAAAAGCTGTGCACAGAGTAGCCTATCTGAGCTAACTTGAATCCAGTTAGCACAAGTAACAATACGAGTGAAGAGAGTGCAGCGTGGGCATTAGAGCAGGCTAACAAGCCAAGTACATACCCAGGTTCTGCGCCCGACTGCCATGATGGCCTCTGAACCATTGTGGAATATCCACATTTTAGCTGAAGTAGTTGTTCTTTGGTGATTTGGATGCAGAGGAAGTACATTGAAACCAAAGTTCTCCCTTGAAAGAGGTGTAGAGCAGGATCTGTATGTTCAGTTGAAGGTGATGTAGTTATTCGTGCCAGATGTTGCTAAAGGGCCCTTCTGTTTTACTATATTCCAGATAGACCTGAGGATTTCTGGTCTTTGAACATGTAAATATTGCAAACAGCTATAAAACATTAAAGTGCTAAGTCTGTTATGATTATAGCTTGATGGGAAAAGTTAAAGGTTTGGCTAATGTTATACTCCCTTAGCAAAAGTATAGAGTTCCATAGTTTGAAGTAACTACGAAAAATTGTTTTAAAAATGAAATTAAGACAGCTTAAAAAAAAACAAAAAAACCTACCTTTTAGCCAAGGCTTGCTTGCTTAAGTTTTAGCTCAAAGAGGACTTACTGCTCAGTTAACAACCCCCAAAAACAAAAATGCATAAAGCAAATTTTGGACTATATTGAACCTCCAATAATTGGCCATAAATCCAAATCAGACATAATTTAAAAGGCATTTTGTTGGTTTATGGAACTAGTCTCCTATTCATCTATTTTGTAGGTAGTTTTTACTTAACTCATGGGAAGAGCACCAACCTGTTGAAAGAAAAGGCAGTAACCAATTTTTCTGAAAGTTGTATTTTTTTAATACAATATAATGTGGTGAGGGGACACGAATACAATGCTAATAGTTAGTTGCAATACATTCTGAAGTTCAAGTGTAATTCTGTAATAATTCAGTAGAGGGCAGAATAAAACTTCTAAAGGAAAGAGCCCAGCATAGCTGCTCAGTATTAGCAGGGATACTGAGTGGTTACTATGGAGTTGGAATTAGCACCATCCAATAAAAAAGTAATTGAAGCAGTGACTGCAGTAGGGTGCAGAAATGTAACAGCCTAGAAAGAGCTATAAAGAGTTTTGTATGTTGTATTTGTTTTAAGAAGCTGTAGAGATTTAATTTAGTGTGGTGTTAAAAGGTAGAACTAAGTACAATGTAAAACTTCAGATCTCTGACTCCTGTCAAAGTAAAGGCGGGGGTGGGAGTATTTCTGTCACTTCTAGTTAGATGCAGATTAGCTAAACTGCACATCAGTTTAAAGAGTAATTGAAATGCTTTTTAAGTAAGTACAAACCTACTGTTTAACATCCCACGTCTTTAGCTGAATACACAGATATAAAATACAGCTCTTCTACTTATATACTTTCTAATACTTTTTTCCAAAGTTCTATCACTAACACTTGAAGATCTTTAAGAAAAGCGGTTCCCTATTCTACTTATACACTATAAATACTGCTTTGTCAACAGACTCAGTTACAGCAGTGAATATTAAAATCTAGCTATATACTTAACTTGTCCAAGGCTTTATTATGGTTCTGTGATCTAGCTAGATCCCATCTATCTGCAGATTTAAACTATGTTGTGACCAAGCAAGGCAATTTTAGATACAATAATGTAAAAAGTTGGTGACCAGCCTCTGCTAGTGCTAGTACCACTGGAGCCGCACCAATGTAGCGCAGTGGTGGGAGATTTAGAAGTGCCAGTGAAGACATGGCCACATGTGGAAATACCACAGAGAATAAGGCCTTGTCTACGCTACAGAGTTTTGTTGACAAAAGTTTATGCTGACATACAGCCACTACTTTAATTAAACCACTGTTGCATGTCCACACTAGCATGTCTTGGCAGAGTGCATCCACACTAGGAGCTCTTGCATCGACACAGAACAGTGCACTGTGGGTAGCTATCCCACTGTGCAACTGGCAGCAGGGTGCTTTGGGAAGGCTTTGCAGTGCCTCATGGGGCAGGTACAGCGTCAGGTGATGTAGGTTTCTCAATCCCATTGTTTCATGGACATCCTACTAGATTTCTAGCTACTTTTCAACTGAAGCGGGAGTGGGGTGGGGAGGAAGAGTGTGTGACGGAGTGTGTCTGCAGGGAGAGACTGTGTGTGTGTTGGGGGATTGAGGTGGGGGAGTGAATATGTGAGAGAGACAGTGTCTGCGTTGGGGCAGAGTGAGTGTGTCGTGTGTTGGCATGCTGTCTCTTTAACTTCAGACAGCAACCGGAAGCAACCAGTCCTAAGGTGGTGGAGGGGACCATCCCCCACACATCAGCCCCCACCTCCCTCCCTGGTTCTGCACAGCGCAGCAGTCCACTCCTTCCTCCCTCCCTGCAGCAGCAGGCTGCCTGGTGCTGTTCTCCTGGTGCTGGAGAGAGCAGGATTCCACATTAATTATTTGCTCATTGCTGTTGGAACAGAGCAGCATGCCCAGCTGTCAGAACTTCCCGGAGCTTTAAAAGGAGAAGGGCACATGCTTGTGTAGCTGTATGCAGGGTAGCCGAGTTCAAAACAGTGAGCAGAGACATGACTCACGGTGGGCATTGTGGGATACTGGGGGAGGCCTGTTATGGCAACATAAAAAATCATCAAAGTAGATGCTGCCGTTCGTCACTTTGCCGCAAAAAGCATTATGCCTCTCATTGAGGTGGTTTTATTTTGTTGGCAAAATAGGAGAATTTTGCCCCAAAAAGTAGCATTCCAGTGTGTACACCTTCACTGTTTTGCCAGCAAAAGCTGCCTTTTGCCGACAAAACTGTGTGGTGTAGACAAGGCTTAAGATTGTGGCACAGTAACCTTCACTGCTGCTGGAATGTGCAACAGTTTCCTACTGAATGTGGTTCACATTACAGACGTTCCCTAACCTGGACAAGCTATGTAGATGGATAGGAAAGGCTGTATCTTAGATAGAGCCTTGATGCAAGGACCTAGAAAGGTCCTTGGACAAACACAGTTGCTGGATTTTCCTTGTTAAATCACTTAGCAGAATAGTCAACACTGTCACATTTAAGATTATAGATTAATACCCAGTTAAAGACTTACTGATACTTCATGGAAAAAAGAGGAAAACATTGCATTAAAGAAAATGCTTTTAAAGGTTAGGAAAAAAAACAACTAATTACTCTTCCCACTTCTGTAGAGGGATATTTACAAGAAAAACTGGATGTCTCTTTTGTTGGCGGGAGTGGTGGTGGTGTATAATTCTGCTGGCAATAAGCAGCAGAAAGGGATGAATTTAAGTTCTTTAAGATCTTGTTTTCATGTTAGCATTAAGCTGTTTTGTCAAAAATATTGTATTAGTAGAAGTCTTCCTAAACAATATTGAACACTTCCGTGGGGCACCACTAGACTTTGCAAATGAATGTGGGGAAGTCACATCTTAGACTTTTGTTTGCATGCAGACTTAGGCTCATAGGAAAGTAGGGCTGGAAAGTTAAAGTGTTTGGAGATTTTTAAGAACAGGTCAGACAATGATGGGAATTTCACAGCCTCCTTTGGAAGCCTATTCCAATGCTTAACTATCCCTATAGTTAGAAAGTTTTTCCTAACATCTAACCTAAATCTCCCTTGGTGTGCAGATCAAGCTGATTACTTCTTGTCTTGTCTTCAGTGGACATGGAGGACAATTGATCACTGCCCTATTTATAACAATCCTTAACATATTTGAAGACTTATCAGGTCTTTTCTCAAGATTAAACATATCCAGTTTTTTAACTTTTCTTCATGGATCACGTTTTCTAACACTTTTATTATTTTTGTTGCCCTCCAGTTTTGTCCATATCTTTCCTAAAGTGTGGTGCCTACGACTGGACACAACACTCCAGCTGAGGCCTCACCATTGCTGAGTAGAGTGGGACAATTAGCTCCTGTCTTACATATGACACCCCTGTTAATGCATACCAGATGTATTTTTCCCAACTATACATACTGTTGGCTCATAATCGGTTTGTGATCCACAATAACCCCCAGATCCTTTGAAGCAGTAATACTGCCTACTAGTTATTCCCCTTTTTGTGTCTGTGCATTTGGTTTTGCTTCCTAAGTGGTGTACTGTGCTTTTGACATTATTTAATTGTTGATTTCAGACTAATTCTCCACTTTGTCTAGGTCATTTTGAATTCTAATCCGGTCTTCCAAAGTGCTTGCAACCCTATCATCTGCAAATTTTATAAGCATATAATAGACTCCGTTATCCAAGTCATTAATGAAAATATTGAATAGTACCGGATCCTGCAGGATCCCATCAATAACTACTGTGACTGCAGACTTTCAACTGGTTGTACACCCATCTTACAGTAAAGGTAACCTATAAAGCAGTGCTTCTCAAACTTTTTTTTTTCCGCGGACCACTTGAAAATTGCGGAGGGTCTCGGCAGACCACTTAATGATCTTTCAAATGTTGTTTGTACCATTAGCTAAATATTGTAAAGCACTTTGGATAAAAGCGCTATATTTAAAAAAAATAGCTTAATAATAATAATCTTTTTTTGTTCTACAAATAAAAACACACAACTCATATTTTCAAATCAGTAGTCCCACTGGATTCTAAGCTGGAATTCTCAGTTCTTGTGGATGAGGGCAAGACGATTGCCAGGACGTTGCTGCAAGCGGCATTAGACTCAGCAGACTCTGCAATGCGGACGATGGGTTTGGGCATCGCAATGTGCTGTTCCTCATGTGACGGGTTGGATCACAGAAACCCCCTTGGGGCTGCCAACTGATGTGCCAAGACTACTTCTGCCCCTGCTTTCCCTGCCAGCTTGGGACTCCAGAGCCCTGCCTGGATGTGCCAGACACGCTTGCCGGCCACAAACACAGACCCAGGTCTGAAACACGTCCCACAAACTGAAAGCTTAACTGAAAGCAGCTTAAGAAGCGTTCCTGTCTTTAACAATCAGATGCCCAACTCCCAATGGGGTCCAAACCCCAAATCTGTTTTACCCTGTTTATACAGGATAAACTCATAAATTGTTCGCCCTCTATAACACTGATAGAGAGACATGCACAGCTGTTTGCGTGCGCCCCCCCCCCCCCAAGGTATTAATACATACTCTGGGTTAAATAATAAGTAAAAAGTGATTTTATTAAATACAGAAAGTAGGATTTAAGTGGTTCCAAGCAGTAACAGACAGAACAAAGTAAATTACCAAACAAAATAAAATAAAACACGCAAGTCTATGCTTAATACAGTAAAAAAACTGAATACAGATAAAACCTCACCCTCAGAGGTGTTCCAGTAAGCTTCCTTTTACAGACTAGTCTCCTTCTAGTCTGGGTCCAGCAATCACTCACACCCCCTGTGGTTACTGTCCTTTGTTCTAGTTTCTTTCAGGTATCCTTTGGGGTGGAGAGGCTATCTCTTGAGCCAGCTGAAGACAAAATGGAGGGGTCTTCCAGGGGGTTAAATAGACTTTCTCTTGTGGGTGGATACCCCTCCCTCCCCCTATATAGAATCCAGCTACAAAATGGAGTTTTGGAGTCACATCAGCAAGTCACATGTCCATGCATGACTGAGTTCCTTACCAGCCAAGCCACATTCCTGGGAAAGCTCAGATGTGGATTGGCATCTCCAAGTTCATTGTTGGCTTAAGGGCTTCTTGACTGGGCACTTACTGAGAATAGTCTTTTCTCAGGAAGCTGACCAACTGCTTCACTGAGGCTATTTAAAATTAAACAAGCATACAGCCAATATTCCTAACTTCGAGTACAAAAATGACGCGTGCAAATAGGATGAATTTATTCAGTAGATCATAACCTTTACAGAGCTGTGTTACATGGCATATGTAGCATAAAACATTCCAGTTATGTCATATATACATTCATAAGCATATCCCATAAAGCATTATGGGGTGCAACTTCACAACTCATGGCTGCAGGCCTCAGGCCTTCCTGGGGAGGTCCAACAGAATTCAGGACCTACCATTCTAGGGGGCCACATTATTTTCAGAGAAAACAGACTTGAGACTCCACAGTCTGAAAGACTCCCGAGCCACTCTAAGATTGCTGCATCTGCACACTCCTGCCACCCAGCGTAGATGATTTAGGCCTCAACCCACAACACGACCATACCAGAGGCAGTTTAGGCAGGACCAAAACCGTAGGCGTCCCAGAAACCAGAACCGCCATCGCCAACCCCCAAATAACAGAGGGTTTGGGTCATCCAGGCAGCCACCAGGCCTTAGGCAGACATTTTGAGGATGTACCTGGTGGCGTTATACCAACCCACTGGATCTTTCTTTCCGGTTTTTGGAACGTCTGTCCCGTTTCTACCGAGCGTGGTCCCAGATCACCTCAGACTGCGCTTTTCTGCGGAAAAGGCTGGTTTGGGTATTTCCTTACCTAGACAACTGGCTAGTCAAGGGCCGGTCCAGAACACAAGTGGATCAACATGTCTCCCTCATAAGATCCACCTTCAATGCATTGCGCCTCCTCCTAAACACTCAAAAGTCAACGCTCACCCCTACTCAGAGAATAGAGTTCATAGGGGCAGTGTAGACTCAGCACAGGCCAGAGCGTTCCTACCCAATCCTGCTTTCAGGCCATTCACGACATCAGACAGGACCTCAAACGATTCCCTATAACCACAGTAAGGAGTCGCTTAAAACTCTTAGGTCACGTGGCATCTTGCACGTATGTTGCGCAACATGTGAGGCTTAGACTCGGACCTCTCCAAGCTTGGCTGGCATCGGTGTATCGGCCAAGCAGGCACAGTCTAGATATGGCGGTTACCCTTCCACCGGACGTTCTCAAGTCTCTTCACTGGGGGTTCGACCCACACTTGGTGTGCGCTGGGTCACATTTCGAAATCACATCCATCCCTATATCTGACCACTGATTCCTCAGCTGTGAGGTGGAGGGCACACCTTAAGAAGCACAGAACTCAAGGCCTCTGGTCTCAGGAGGAACTGATGCTTCACATCAATGTAAGGGAGCTCAGGGCAGTCTAGCTGGCATGTCAGGCCTCTTGGCCTCTCCTGGAGGGCAAGTGCATAGCGGTCCTGACAGACAATACAACAGCGATGTTTTATATCAACAGACGGGGGAGCATGCTCTCTCCCCTGTGTCAGGAAGCCTTCAAGCTCTGGGAGTTCTGCATAGCACACTCCATACTTTTGGAAGTTTCCTATCTTCCAGGGTCGCAGAACGAACTAGCAGACCACCTCAGCAGGTCTTTCCGCAACCATGAGTGGTCCAGATGTGATAATGTCTTCCAGCGGTGAGGAGTTCCCCAGATTGATCTGTTCACCACGAGGAGCAACAGAAAGTGCCTACAATTCTGCTCCTTCCTGAACCACAGCCTGGGTTCGTTGGCAGACACGTTTCTTCTCCCATGGAAGGACTACCTCTTTTACACGTTCCCTCCTATACCACTGGTTCACAAGGTCCTCCTCAAGAACTGGAGCAACAGAACCTCGGTGATCCTGGTGGCCCCGACCTGGCCACATCAGCATTGGTATACCATGCTGCTGGAGCTATCGGTGGACACTCCAATCACTCTACCGCTAGTTCCGGACCTCATTACTCAACATCACGGAAGGCTTCGACACCCCAATCTCGAGTCTCTCCACCTCGTGACTTGGAAGCTGCGTGGTTGAACCCGCTAGAGCTTACATGCTCAGACCCCGTGAGGGAGGTTCTTCTGGGTAGCAGAAAGCCTTCAACTAGAGCGACTTACCTAGCCAAGTGGAAGAGATTCGTGATTTGGTGCTCGCAGAGTCGTATCCCTCCAACACAATTGTCAGTCCCCTTTATCTTGGACTACCTCCTAAAGTTGAAACAGCCTGACTTGTCTCGCTCCTTCATAAAGGTTCACCTGGCTGCTATCTCAGCTTTTCACCCAGGAGAGCATGGACGCGCCATCTTCACTGACGAAACAGTGCGGCAGTTCCTCAAGTGGTTAGACAGATTATATCCTCATATTCGCCGGTCCACTGCCGCTTGGGACCTTAACTTGGTACTCTCAAGGCTGATGGGGGGGCCCTGTTCAAGCCCCTAGCTATATGCTCACTCCTCTACCTTTCCTACAAGGTGGCCTTTTTGGTTGCAATAACATCAGCCAGAAGGGCATCCGAGCTCAAGGCTCTCACATCTGACCCTCCGTATACCATTTTCTACAAAGATAAGGTGCAACTGCGACCCCACCCGGCATTCCTCCCGAACATGGTCTTGAGTTTCCCTGCCAATCAAGACATACTCCTTCCGGGCTTTTTCCCGAAACCCCATGCCAATAGCCGCGAGCAGGGGCTCCATTCCCTGGATGTGCGGCGTGCATTGGCTTTTTATATTGAACAAACTAAGCTGTTCTGTAAGTTGAACCAGCTGTTTGTTGCCGTAGCAGACAGGATGAAAGGCCTCCCAGTGTCCACACAGAGGATATCGTCGTGGATCACATCCTGTATCCGGGTTTGTTACGACCTCGCTAAGGTCCCTGCCTCCACTCTGACTGCACACTCCACTAGAACTCAGGTGTCTTCGGCAGCCTTCCAGGCCCAGGTACCGATCCAGGAGATATGCAGCGTGGCTACGTGGTCTTCAGTCCACACCTTCACTTCACATTACTCCATTACCCAGCATGCCAGGGATGATGCAGTGTTCGGCAGGGCTGTGCTTCAATCAGCAATTCCATAAACTCTGACCCCACCCCTAGGTAAGGCTTGGGAGTCACCTAATTGGAGTCGATATGAGCAAGCACTCGAAGAAGAAAAAATGGTTACTTACCTTCTCGTAATTACTGTTCTTCGAGACGTGTTGCTCATGTCCATTCCAAACCCACCCGCCTTCCCCTCTGTCAGCGTATCCGGCAAGAAGGAACTGGAGAGGCGGCAGGTCGGCAGGGCCCTATATGCGACGCCATGAAGGTGCGACTCCAGGGGGCTCCAGAGCCGACCCAACAGGTGCCGCTAGGGAAAAAACCTTCCAGCGAACTGTGAGCGCAGTGCGCACACACCTAATTGGAATGGACATGAGCAGCACATCTCGAAGAGCAACAGTTACGAGAAGGTGAGTATCCGTTTGGGTTTTTTAAGTTCACACTTGGTCCTTCCACCCCCTCCCACCACCCCAATCAAATTATTCATGTTTTAAGTTGCCCTGGGTTGAAAAATTCACTTAGACACAGCTTTCCCTAACATCAATTCCTAATAAAATCAATTCACAAGTCTTTGCTACATTGTATACACTTCATTTATTAAATTACATTACTTTCATTTTCCTTCCCTATACCATGGCTCATAGGGGTATTAGATAGAGGCATCCTCTTTAGCTGGTCATAACATCTCAGAAGTCTCTTCACTTCCCACCCATTGATGAGGCTCTCTCCCTTGCTCTCAGATGTGAAAAACACAGCAAGCATATATGATACAAGACAGATATCTCTCCGAAGCCTCTGGTCTTGAGATATGTTAACCTTTTTTTCAGTCTTCCAAATGCTCCGTAGTCATTCTACAGCTACTCAGGTTATAGTTAAACAGTTCTTTCTCCTATCCATGTGTTTAGCAAAAGGCTTCATAAGCCAGAGAAGCAGAAAGTAAACCGATTCTCCCAGACAACTGGCTGGAACCCTGACACCATACATGTTTATAGTAGTTTTGGGAGCAAAAATTCCATTTTTCATTGCCTACACCAGAGGTGAGTTTCTACATATCCTGGCAGCAGGGACGCATGGGTCCATCAATGGTCTCTATATGGGATCCCCAAAGGTTCAAAAGCCATTAGTAACCTCCTGTGCATTGCCAAGCTTAATGACCCAGGACAGCAACACTCTCGCAGCCAACAATGTGTACCTCCATGACCAACAACCCTGAAAGTTGATCTACCAACCAGACTGGTTAGTTACTGACTGGTAGCAGCTGGGTATTGGCAAGCTTCCAGATGGCAATGACCACATGCTTCTGCACACTGAGTGGGCCTCGGTATTTCACCACTGTAACTCCAGGATGAGCTTTGCACAGATTTCCAAGAGAGCAGCCTTCCATATCATAAAGTTATGCAGCCAAACATCCTAGGTCTGCAGCAGCGTTCTGTCCTATCAGTTAGTGATCATTGGCTGAGCCCAGAAGTGGCACTCTACTCTGTGACACCAGCCTAAGAAAATATCATGTAGAAATAACTGCCCAATTTCGTCGTCGTCCTCCAATAACTGTTTCTGTACAGTATTGTGGTGGTGGTCTGTCTGTTCTGCCACCGACCTGAGTGGTGGCCAGTACATTGGGAGCATCCTGTTTGTATGCAGGATGTTCAAGATCATGGTGCTCAGCAGTGCTTCCTCCATGCTACCTGAGAGCAGTTTACAAAATTTGTTTGAAACCAACAGTTTTGAAAATGGTATTGGTTAGTGATAACCAGATGAATTTTGGAATATTATGGAAGGAATCATAGGAGTTTGACCCCAGGGCCCAGAATTTCAGAAGGTATCCCATAATCCACCAGGAGAAACAACTTATAATGATTTGATATTAGCAGCAGAACGTTCTTGGGATACCTGCCCAGAATACTATGCACTTTATAAGACAAAGCAGTGTTTTGTGGATGCTATGATTCACACAGGGAAGTCACAGCTTCTTTAGACAAAGCAGTGTGGACTTACTCTTTTGGTTTAGTTATACCTGTGTATACTGCAAAAGTTGAGAAAACATGTAGACAGTATTCCAATACTAGTGCCTTTTTTTTTTTTTAGTTTAGCTTATGTTGCTTGGGATAAACTTTAAACCAGGGGTAGGCAACCTATGGCACATGTGCCGAAGGCGGCACGCGAGCTGATTTTCAGTGGCACTCACACTGCCCGGGGTCCTGGCTACCAGTCCGGGGAGCTCTGCATTTTAATTTAATTTTAAATGAAGCTTCTTAAACATTTTAAAAACCTTATTTACTTGACATACAACAATAGTTTAGTTGTATATTATAGACTTATAGAAAGAGACCTTCTAAAAACGTTAACATGTATTACCGGCACGCGAAACCTTAAATTAGAGTGAATAAATGAAGACTCGGCACACCACTTCTGAAAGGTTGCCGACCCCTGCTTTAAACCCTACTGAAAAAAGCCACTCTTGTACCAGAATAAATGTGTCCACCGGGTAAACCGTTCCTGTGTAGACAACCCTCAGACTGACCAAAAATCCTTTCCCCTCTTAAATTGCAGTCTTGTAATGTCTGTTTCCCTACTTCTCTATTCATCAGAGTCTTCAGTGTACACAAGAATTGTATTTCTAGGGTTAAGAACCTTCTAAGTCTTTCATTATATTATACACCCATAAAGTAGCAAAAAGCACACGCCTAATTTTTTGTGTGCTCCCGAGACTTCCATTTACATCATGAAGTCTTTCTTAGCAATCTAAAAAAAGTTAACTTTGCACCTCAACTACCAAATACAGAATACAGCCAAAGCTGCTGTTTATATATTTAAAAAAAAAAAGCGCCAAATCTAAAGGGAGACAATTAAATTAGAAAAGCAGTGGCATTTAATTTAATGTGGATTTAGACTGTTCATGGGATTTAAAATTCTAAATGCTACCAAAGGCAAATTTGAAAGGTATGAAGGCTTGAAAGGTAAGTGGAGCAGAACTGACTTAACCAGCGTTAACATAAGTAAAATTAAGGTAGAGGTCCCCATTCAGCTGGGCTATAACATGCTATCGTTATGTAAATGAAAGGAAACAGTTAAAATTTCACTTATTGCCCTAAAACTTGCAATTTTTGTGAATAACATGACATTGCAATCTATGTGTACTATTTGAAATTATCTGTGTGTGTGTGTGTATATGGGAGCTGTCAGTTGGTCCTATTGAACTTTCAGAAATACAAGGCATTTAAAACGAAAAGTTCATTTGGGTTATATATAGTTCAAAAATGTTCATTGCATTATAATATTTTTGAGAGAGAAATTCTGAATTACAGTGTAACTACTAATTCTTCATCATGTTAATCTTCATTCACACACCACTGCTCGGCACAGATTCAATAGCAGCATTCCATTGTTAGGTCTGAAATTACTAAAATGTCATTGGTTTAACAAACAAAAAAAGTAATGTGTACTATTTTAGTACAAAGTAATGTAAATCATTAAAACTAAACTCCATTATCAGTACATTCTTTGATCCAGTATCGCTATAGTTTTGTTTTCCTCGTTCTAACGAGCGCCAAAGAGCGCCATACAGTCATTAGAGCTCCTCCGTGAGGTTGTAATATATTTTTGTCGGCTAAAAGTATCACTCTGTTACACATAAAGCAGTAGAATAAGCATTTTCAGTGTGAGGAAAATAAATTGTGAAGATAATTTAACAGCACACTTTTTTCAGAATATTAAATACATGAGCATTAAGATGATTTGGGTGCCACTAGGAAATAGCTGCAAAACTTTTCAGTTTCTTGTGTAACTTTAGTTGCTAACTGGTTTAGTATGATATGTTTTTATTCTTCTAATCCTTGAAAGTATCCTCAGATTTTAAAGTCACATTGAAGAAGTTGCAGATTAATCTTTTGAAATACAATTATTATGGCCATTCTTAATTTAGAAAAATCAACTTTTTTCTTGTTTGCTTTCCCTAGGAACTATAACCAGCTCTCATCAGTCATCAAAATGCAAAGGAATTTAATACAGACTGTGTTTCAGCTGGCACATCGGACATGTTTGGTACCACATCGCACTGGTTTCCTTCAACACTTAAAAGGGAAACCAGTCTTGCCTCAGACTGGATGCAAAGTGGTTTTGGCATTGGGCCCTGAAAAACAGTGTCTCCATGCATCTGCTGCACTCTGTCTCTCAAAGGAAGGAAAGTCATTGGGTGTATTTTCATCCCAACCAGAAGGCACTCACCACAAAGAACAAAAGGAAGAAAACCCTTTGAAACCAGCTAGTGATATACCCCAGGGGACGCCTGTAGAATCAAGTTCTTTAGAGCCTGATCCATTACAAGACAAATCAATTAATCTGTTTCAGCGGTTCAAGAGAACTTTTAAACAGTATGGAAAAGTTATGATTCCACTACATCTGTTGACTTCCAGTGTATGGTTTGGATCCTTTTACTATGCAGCCATGAAGTAAGTTACTGATTTGTAACAAGGTCATTATTGCTATTAATCTGAGACAAATATATACAAGAACATCTGCAATGTAGATCTTATTACGTGTCAGAAATTACCCAGCTTACTCCATCAGCAAAAGGAGTTTCCATGTCTTACTAAAGCCCAAGATTGTTAATGAAGGGGAATAGACCTCATATCAATGTGTTGTTTATGTACTATTTAACTTGCTACAGTCTGTCTATACCAAATACTTTATCTTCATTTGGAAGGAATGTAATTATCCCCAAAGTAAAACAATGCACACATCATAGGCGCCGGCTTCCTGCGGGCCCAGGGGGTGCTCATCCACCCCAGGTCCTCCTCCCCCCCACCCCATCCCTTCTCCCAAGTCCCCACCCCCGCCCTGCCTCTTCCCGCTCAGTTCCGCCCCCTCCTCTGAGAGTTCCCCATCCCTTCTCCTCCTCCTTCCTCCCAGCACCTCCTGCCCGCTGCGAAACAGCTGATTGCGTCAGGCGGGAGGGAGGGGGAGGAGTTGATCAGCGGGGCACCCAGCGGATGGGAGGCATTTGGGGGGGGAAGGGGGAGCACCAGCCCTGGAGCACCCACTGAATCGGCGCCTATGGTACGCATGACCTTACACACACTGGCATCTGCTTCCAGTCTCTGCTGTGTGGCAAAGATGGTGGCTTTTCCTCCCCAATCTGAAACAATAGTAAACGGGGGTGAAATCCTCTGTAGGCCTGACCCCTCGCCTTTGTGGTTTTCCTCCCCTATGTGGTAGAAGAAACTAAGGAGAGCTCTCTACTATAGGCCAAACCTTCTTCTTTTGAATTGAAATTTATGTTTGTGTGGGGTGAAATTTGAATGATATAGAGTTCGTAGGTAAAAAATATATATACCATAGTTGTTTTTCAGGCTGTCTCAACCGTAGAGTGTGCCAGGTAGGTTCTCACTTCTTTAAGTTGAAGGGGGTAGGAGGTGAAAGAGGCAGGAGAAAAGATGATAGCAATGTGTTTTCTTGTCTTTGGTATCTGCTTCCTTTTTTCACTCAATAAAATTCTTTTTACTTTGCCTCTGCCTGTAACACCACCATTAGAAGATACAGGAATGATCTACTCGCTCAATATCCTTCTTTTCACCCTTCCTCTCACTTTGGCTTAGAACTTTTTCTTTGATTCTTCCAAACAAGAATATGCAGAACTCCCTGTATGGTTGCACTGTCCGCTAAGCCAAAAGGCCAGCCGTTTCACATGGTACCTTTTTAATGTACAGTAACTCCTCACTTAAAGTCGTCCCGGTTAACGTTGTTTTGTTGCTGATCAATTAGGGAACATGCTCGTTCAAAGTTCTGCAATGCTCCCTTATAACGTCGTTTGGCAGCCGCTTGCTTTGTCCACTGCTTGCAGGAAGAGCAGCCCGTTGGAGCTAGCTGGTGGGGGCTTGGAACCAGGGTGGACCAGCAGCCCCCCATCAGTTCCCCTAAGTTCCCTGTGCGGCAGCCACCCAGAGGCTATCAATTACCGGCGGTTCAGCTGTCCCTCCCCACACTGCCATGTGCTGCTCCTGCCCTCTGCCTTGGAGCTGCTTCTGGGAGCCTCCTGCTTGCTGTGAGGGGGGGAGGAGGGGAGAGGGAGGGCTAATGTCAGGGTGTCCCCCTCCCCCCTGCTCCTGCACCCCACTTACCCCATCTCCATGGGGGGTGGTGACGACAGTACAAGGCTCAGGATGAGGGAGCTTCCTTGGGAGCAGCTGCTGTCTCAACTTGCTGATCTACTTAACAAGGCAGTTTACTTTGAGTGGGGTCAGCGTACTTAAAGGGGCAATGCGCATCTCTCACACAGGGTTTGTGTCTCTGTCTGCCATCCTGTCTCCCCTCCCTCCATTTGTGCTGCCTTGTAGAGTGTGAGGCTACATTAACAACAATGGGTTAACCCTTGAGGACTCAGCCAAAAGCTAGTTCATCATTTAGCAGTAAGGCATTCCCTGGGAAATATCCCACCCTCTGACTTCACCTCCTCAACCAAGCTTCACAATCATCATCACTGTGTACAGTATTAAATTGTTTGTTTAAAACGTATAGTGTGTGTGTGTGTCTTTTGTCTGGTTAAAAAAATTTCCCTGGAACCTAACCCCCCATATTTACATTAATTCTTATGGGGAAATTGGATTCGCTTAACATTGTTTCGCTTAAAGTCGCATTTTTCAGGAACATAACTACAACGTTAAGCGAGGAGTTACTGTACTTCCCTCCCACCCCCCATCTTTGTGTTCAGAAGGTTTTTGTGAGGGGGACACAAAGCCTTTGAATAATTCCTTGTTCTTTTACTATCTTCTTTATCTTTAATCCTCTAGAAGGTACTGGGAACCAAAACTTCCAGTTTCAGTAGGTGTTTGGTGGTCTAGGTTAGGCCCATTAGTGTAAACTCTCTGAAGAAAATGTGTCATTTGCTCCTATTCCTCCCAAGAAACTAGTTTATCACTGAGATTAGTTGTCATCTCTCTCCCCATGCTTCTCCAAAACAATGTGGTGGATGAAAATGTATTGTGATGCTTTGTTTCTGGGGTTTTATTTAAACTAATCCTTTTCTTTTTTGGACCCTCACAAAAGCACTGGTAGTGTCAGGTGTGTATGGAGTATGCAGCACTTACTAATATACTCAAGTCCTTATTTGCAATGCCCATGCTATTTCAGGTCTGGACATCATTTGGACAGGCTGCCAGACATACACACTTGTTTGAATATGAGCCCTGGATACCATCAATCATCCTGCTTTCTCTTTTTTTTTTCTTGTTAGTATTTGTACATCTTGTAATAAAACTAATGTATCCACGCTCCACTACGTCTACTCTCATCTAGCCACACTAGATCTCATGTGAAATTGCTGAAGACTTACAACGGTGTGTTTCTGTTTTGGAAACTCACCTTGATTGGAATAAGCAATATTCATGTCAGCTACAAGATCAGTTTAGATTAGAGGGAGGTTTTATTAGTCTGTGACTTTTGTTGAATTGGAGTAAATGTTTATCTCTGGACTGTGCATGTTGCATATTTAATAATAGAAGACATGAAACAATGATAGTTTATGGCTGGAAGGATGGGCCTTTGACATCAGAATGCATTATGACACAAGTGTTTGTTTTAGTTACTCTAACCAGCTGGCATAATTGCCCTTTCTAGGCACTGTAGATCCAAATGTCATTCTAAATTTAGCCCATCTCAGAGTAATAAAGGTCCCAAGCTATTAAAATATTTTGCTTTGGATGGATCTAAGTTGATGCTCACATCCAGACGTTTTAGACTGAGTAAAGTTTAGCTAGTTTGTCTGAGTCTTTAGTTAGCAGTTAAAACGCACGTTTGACAAATGGACACAAATGAAAACATTTAATAAGAAACTAGTGAGAAGCAGAGCTTTCAGTGACACTGGCAAAACTAAATGTTAGAACAATATTTCTAAATATCGGAGAATCCATTTCTTGTATAACTAATTGCATATACTCCCATTGGCTGGGAACAGTGAACCGCGGCCATTGGGAAGCCATGCCTGCGGATGGTCAACGTCAGCAAAATGTCTCACAGTCCGCAATCAGATTACCCTGATGGGCTGCATGCGGCCTATGGACCACAGGTTGCCCACCACTGTTTTAATGCATCTTGAGGGGAAATGTGAAGGACTGGAACCTGGATACCTCATTATGAGGGTAGGCTGCAAATTAATCTTAAACAAGTATATTGTGTTCTCTGTCTCCATCTCTTAGGCTTGTCTTCGCTACGGGGGTAAGTCGACCTAAGTTACGCTACTCCAGCTATGTGAATAACATAGCTGGAGTCAACGTAGCTTAGGTCGACTTACCCCGGTGTCTTCACTGCGCTGCATCGATGTGAGACGCTCTCCGGTCGACTTCCCTTACTCTTATCAGAGAGCTGGAGTACCCGGGTTGACCAGAGAGCGCTCTGCCATCGATTTAGTGGGTCTTCACTAGACCTGCTAAATTGATCCCTGCTGCAGTGAAGACCAGCCCTTAGATTGAAGCTGGTTCTCAGCTCTCATATGAACTGAGCCTTCACAGTTTAGATCAGGGGTCTCAAACTCAAATGACCATGAGGGCCACATGAGGACTAGTGCATTGGCCCGAGGGCCGCATCACTGAGAGACGCCCCCTTGCTGCCCCCGGCCCCGCCCCCACTCCACCCCTTCCATGAGGCCCCGCCCCTTCCCCGTCTCTTCTCCACCTCCTCCCCTGAGCGTGCGGCTCCCCGCTCCTCCCCCCCTCCCTCCTGGAAAGTGCTAAGCGCCACCAACAGCTGTCTGGCGGCTTGGCAGCGGGAAGCGCCTGGAAGTAGGCAGAAAAAAAATGAAGAGTAGTATAGTATTAAAATATAGTATGCTATTAAAAGTCAATTTATTAACTTTTTTATTAACTTCTTTAACTATAATGTGACAAGTCAGTGCTAATTTTGACAGTCATTTCATTTTTGGCCACTTAGCTGGCAGCGTTTTGCATCAACCAGAGCATCAATATTAGGTTTGATATCCTGAGACGAAACCAATCTCAGTGTTGCTTTCAAATGTTCATCAGTGAGCCTTGACGTTAACACAGTTTTGTTAATCTTCATGGAAGAGAAAAACTGTTCACATATATATGTACTTCCAAACATTGCCATTATCCTTGCGGAAGCAGAGAATAACATGGGAAATCTTTCTTGTGAAAGAAACCTGTAGAATTCTGGAATTCCAACATCTGTATACTTCTGCTTCAAAATGGTGTCACACTGAAGCTCCACTAACTCCATCTGCATTTCCTCTGCAACATTGTCAATTTCAACAGCAAATGGTGTGGAAAAAAGTTGAAAATGTGGTTCAAGTGCCTTGAAATCTTTAAACCGCACATCAAACTGTTTGTGTAAGTTAGAAATGATCTCTGCATATTCTTTCAAGGATTTGGGTTCAACTTTTCCTAAGGAATTCAGAGTTGAGAAATGGACCAAATTGCCAGCAGTCAGCTGTTTCCCCCATAAAGTAAGCTTGACTTTGAATGACTTAATACTGTCATACATCTGTGTTATCACCTGTTTTCTACCCTGAAGTTTCAAGTTCAGTGCATTCAGGTGATCAGTTACATCTGTTAGAAAAGCAAGGTTGCAGATAAAAGTGGAATCAGCAAGCTGTGGAACCTCCTTGTTTTTCATTTTCATGAAGGAATCAATCTCCCCTCTAAGTGCAAAAAAACGCTTCAAAACATTTCCACGACTGAGCCATGTAACTTGAGTGTGATACAGAAGTTCCCCATATTCACTGTCCATACTTGCTAGAAAAGAAGTGAACTGTCTGTGATTCAGCCCTCATGCACGTATAAAATTAACAGTTTTAACAACTGCATCCATAACTTCCTTCATTTGTAGACTTTTACTACACAGGGCTTCTTGGTGCAAAATACAATGTATACTGGTGAAGCTAATTCCTGGTATATTGAGGCTGTTCAGTTTGGTCTTGAATAATCCAACCACACCAACGTTTTCAGAGCACATTGATGGCGCACCGTCCATAGCCAAAGATACGAGTTTGTTCCATGGCAGCGCAGCTTTTTCAATGCACTCTTCCAGTCCTTGAAATATGTCACGTCCCGTTGTGGTACCCTTCAGTGGCATTAAGTCTAGCAATTCTTCAGTTATATTCTTCAGTTATATTCACACCTCTAATGAACACTGCACACTGTGCAGTATCTGATACATCTGTACTCTCATCAAGAGCAATTGAAAATACTTCAAAGTCTTTTGCCATTTGAATCAATTGTTTTTGCACATTATCAGCTAAATCCGTTATCCTGCAGGCAACTGTATTGGCAGACAAGCTTATGCCTTCAAAAACTTTCTTCCGATCAGGACATAAAATTTCGCTGGCCTTCATAAGACATTCTTTTACGAATAAGCCTTCTGTAAAAGGTCGCGATGATTTAGCTATCATTTCGCTTATCACAAAACTTGCTCTTACTGAATCTTGTTAAGACTTGTTAATCCCCGAAAAGAAATTTCATTGCTTGGCAAATGCTGCTTTAAGTTGCTGAACTTTTTCCTCTTGGATTTTTCCGGTGAATGCATCATATTTTTCACGGTGCATCGTGTCGTAGTGCCGACGCACGTTATACTCCTTGGGAACAGCAATCGTTTGCTGACAAATAAGGCATTGAATTTTATCTTTTATCTCTGTGAAAAAATATAAATTCTCCCATTTGTCTTGGGAAAACTCTTTTCTTCCATGAGTGTTCTTTTTTCGACGAAGTCATTGCCAAGCAGTTTTAATAAAATATACACACTCAGGAATGCACCTCACTCAAAGGACATAACACGCACGTAGTTAGATTTACTTCTGTTAAAGCCCCCCCTCCTCCCCTCCCCCCCCCCCACACTAGGCTGCACCACCACTCAACCCCTGCTCTGCCTCTTCCAGGGGTGGCAGGTTTGTAGAAATTTTGGTGGTGCCCAGAACCTGCCCCCCCCCCCCAAACTCTGCCCCCACCTGCCTAAGGAGGGAGGGAGTTTGGGTGGGGGAGGGGTCTGGGGTGTAGTCTCTGGGATGGAGTTTGGGTGCTGGGTGCAGGCGCCGGGCTGGGGCAGGGGGTAGGGGTGCAGGAGGTGGTGAGGGGTGCAGGCTCTGGGACGGAGTTTGGGGATTGGAGGGGGTGCAGGGGTGAGGGCTGTGGGGCTGGGGATGAGGGGTTTGGGGCATTGGAGAGACTCAGGACTAGGGCAGGGGAAGGGCCGCCTGCCCTGGCACTAGGACCCCACGGCAGCAGGTGATGCCGGAAGCCGGCAGAGCGGAGTCAGCGTGAGCTGCAGGCTCTGGGGAGGTGAGGGGGCAGCAAGTGGGGGCCGGGGGACACTCAGGGGAGGCGCGTGGGGGCGGCAGGTGCGGCTGGGGGAGAAACCCAGCCCCAAACATTGGGGAGGAGCAAAGTAAAAATCTTGTTTGTTTACATGTAATACAAACATACCAGAAAATCTGTTTAAAAACAAGCATGTTGCTTAGAGTAAGAAATGCTGTGCTGAATGTTTTAATGATCCTTTCAAACATAATCCTGTTTTTATGTGTAACTTTTTTTCTTTGATAGAGGAGTGAATGTCGTTCCTTTTCTAGAGTTCATCGGGGTACCAGAAAGCATTGTAAGCATTCTGAAAAACTCTCAGAGTGGATATGCACTAACTGCATATGCAATGTATAAGGTAGGTACCATTAAAGTTAATTGGTTCTGACATTGCCCAGTGATCTAAACAATTCTTTTAATTCTCTTAGATCAGAAAGAATTAGCCCTGTTCTCCCTCTTAATAGTTTAGACATTTTTAAATGAATGTTTTAAACCTAAATATTCACGTTACTCAAGTTAAAAGGGTCATAGTGCTTTTAAGCACCTTTGCATCACTATAAAATATTCCTAAACTGTTTTGTTTGTTGTTGAATGGCTGTTTGGTGTTCCCTAGAAGTGGTGACAATCCAGTGTAATACCTCTGTTTTCTCCATACATAACTCAGAGCTAGAGAGTGACAGTTTAAATGCTTTGAGTTCTTCAGGTGACAGTGCAATTTTTTTTTCTACTGAATTTTTTAGTTTAGTGCTTATGCTTTCATCACTGACTTAGTTGGGATTTCATTGTCCAATTGTCCTAATACAGTACTTAAAGATCAGATTTTGGATATTTTTTTCTGGGTTTAGATCTGCATAATCTGTTTGTACGGTGCTTTGAACATGTACAAGAGCTAAGTATTAACATCTTTATTTACAATACATTGTCCTTTTGTTGTGCACATATCTGATTGTTTTAATGCATTTTACTAGTTATGTAGCTAACTTTTGTCCTAAGTAAAGGGATGATGAAGTAAAGGTACAGACACTTGCCAGTTTAAACAGTTTAGTATACTGGTGCCTATAGGTAGTCAATGGATGTATGCATTTAAAATATAAAGATTTTATAATAAACACAACCTATTCTTGGATTGGTATATAGTGCATATGTGTACTATTTTCAGGAAATTTGGCCGTGCCAAGTATATGTACATTTCTTGCTTTGAGTCCAATCCTGCTCCCATTGAAATGGAGGGAAGTAGGATCAAGCCTGATGTAAATTTAAGGGCCACATTTTCAGAAATACTCATTTCCTATCTAGGTCCATAAATGCAGATGACATTTTCAAAACAATGGGAGCTGCTGGGTGCTATTTTGTTCTGAAAATCTGGCCCTGTACCTTAGTCAGAGTTGACTTATTGTTTAACACAGGGGTCGGCAACCTTTCAGAAGTGGTGTGCCGAGTCTTCATTTATTCACTCTAATTTAAGGTTTCGCGTGCCAGTAATACATTTTAACGTTTTTAGAAGGTCTCTTTCTATAAGTCTATAATATATAACTAAACTATTGTTGTATGTAAAGTAAATAAGGTTTTTAAAATGTTTAAGAAGCTTCATTTAAAATTAAATTAAAATGCAGAGCCCCCTG